>JANAVB010012195.1:3269075-3357478 GCA_029216955.1 Iris pallida
TCCTTATCAGAACTTGCTGTTGAATGTTGGCTACCAGGAAACTGGACAGTCCTATTACTTGCTGTATGTATGTGGACTGCCAGAAAATTGGGCAGTCCTTATTAGAACTTGCTGTGAGCTTGGACTGTCCAGGAACTGGGCAGTCCACATTCAAACAGCATTCTGAGAGCAAGGACTGGCCAGACCAATATGCGAACCAATTTAATATGCAACCAATTTAATATGCAAACCAATTTCATACTCATTTAATACTAATTCACAGCAAGTTGACATGCATATAATACGCAACTACCAAATGGTTCAACCAATTAGAAAAGTTTTACAAGCTCATAGTCATTCATGTAATACGCAACCAATTACAAAAGTTTTACACCCAACTACCAAATGGTTCAACCATATACGAACTACATAGTCATTCATTTTCATGACGCATCTTTGTGCGTCGCTCATATTCGATAAATGGGTATTCATCTGCGATGTTCGCATCTGGGTACCCACATCTTCTTAATTCTCTCCCTTGCACATGATTAGACTTTTCCCTAATTTCTTTACTTTCGAAGCCTGCATGAATACATATCATAAATTTAGGAACTTTATCAGTACATGGGTTAATTAAACAAACTATACTAACCATCTTCTGCAATGCATCATATATTGCTGACTTGGATGGTAAGGGTGCTGCTACCGGCACTTTCGTACTTCTCTTATTCGGATTCAACATCATAGCATGTCCGGCATTCACATAGTATTCCATATAGTCCTCACTACAATCCCACATCTCCACCGCCGGAGTTCGTATGGTTGCACCGACAACATGTTGCCACTCAGTGAATAAGTACGACCCCCAAGGGTAGTACGACGGGACGTAGGTCGACGGTTTCTTTCCTTTTACAGCGGTCCTCAATTTCAACGTACTCGGGATAGTCTGTACGTACCAAACTGACGAAGCACTCTATCTGGGATGTGAGTCTCCTCAGTTTCATGACAAAATATCGGACCTCGAAATAGTGCAACTGGTTGCACATGACGAGTGCTATTTCGTAGATCCTGATATGGATGCCAAATAATCTACAAGATGCATTCATTACTTAAGGAGTTACTAATTAGTGTGGAATACTAGTGTAAAACCCCTAAATTTCTACTACTTTTTTTTATTATTAATTTGGTAGTAGTTTAAAATTTCGTATTGTACGTCACATAGTCGTATTGTACGTCGTACGCGAAAGTTCGTTTTTCGAATATGCTCGACGAGTGCGAATATGTGCGAGCGTACATATTTTAAAAAATATTTTTATCTTTTTATAGTTTCAAAATAATATACATAATAATTATATTATCAAGTTTGTTATTTTATTATAAAACCCTTCATTTTCACAGTTATAATTAATAAATAAATTTACCAAAAATGGTATTTTAGAAAAGCATATTTTGTAAATATTAGTTGGACATACATATATAATTAGTAATTATTATTAGTTTTATTTTTAAATAATAATAAAATTTTGAAATTAATAATATTAGTATTTTAGAAAATATATTTTGAAAATTATTATGGCATTTAAATCTTGATTTAAAATTTATGGAATTATTTAAATAGTTAAATATTTGCAATTTGATTTGTCCCATTTGATTTTAAACTAAAATTTAATTAGATTTAAATTGGATTTGTATTTGGATTTGGTTGATTTTAAATTAAGTTGCGAATTATCTAAATGGGTTTTAAATATTCTAGTCCTTATCCAAGTGGGAATTCCCACCTCCTATATAAGGAGAGGTACTCCTCCACATAAAAATTTCACCAAACCAATATTCCACCACAAGTGTAATGCATCGTGTCTGTGTTCCACGCCCATCTACTATATTTCCTATTACAATTACAACTTCTCCAACAGAACCCGACCTCCTCCGGCGTGTCGGACAGCCCCGATACGATGATACAACGTCACCAACGTCGTCTCCTCCTTCCTTCTCTGCCATATCCGCAACCCTGCTCCTTGACTCCACGCAGAACCACCACCGCCACCGTTTTGTCACCAGTCACCACCTCCACCATCCATACATCTCCGCCACCCGGCCATCACGGCCAACACCACCACCGTCGTCATCATCGACATTTTTTCCAAAAACCAAAACCACAGTAACGAAGGGAAGAAACCCTCACCTGACTCCAACTTTTCCGTTGACCGGCCCTGTCCCGATCAGCCGCCCGCGGAGCGCCGCCTCCGTGTCGACTGCTCCTTCGCCTGTCCCCGGAGCAGCGTCGCCCCGCCGCTCCCCTGGATCACCGTCGGCGCCACAGCCGCTCCCGCCGACCCTGGGCCTCCGGCGTTCCTTCAGTCGTCGCCAACCCTCCGCGCCTAAGGCATCCGGCGCCTCCCCGGCTTGCTTCGCCGCGCCCAGGGACCGAGCTCTTTCCAT
Source organism: Iris pallida (assembly GCA_029216955.1). Taxonomy (NCBI): domain Eukaryota; kingdom Viridiplantae; phylum Streptophyta; class Magnoliopsida; order Asparagales; family Iridaceae; genus Iris; species Iris pallida. The sequence continues at coordinate 3,271,494 of JANAVB010012195.1, forward strand.
CAAGAGCCGCCGTCGGCTGGCCCTACTTCCTCTTCCGCGGCGCACACCTCCTCCGCTGACCCCCTCCGGTGTTCCTTCCGCCGTCGCCGCCACGGAGATCCAGTCGCGCCTCCTCGAGCGCCCAACTGCCTCGCCGCGCCCCTCTCTCCTTTCCATCGCCGTACGACCGGCCACTCGCCGGTGAGCAAACCCTCCCGTAACCCTCTCCTTCCTCCCCCACAGCGGTGGGCGCCACCACCGCGCCGTCTCTCCTCCGTGCCTCCGCCGCTCACATCCTCCGCCTTGGCCGACGCCCTCCCCGCTCGCCGGAGCCTCCGGCGCCACCCTCTTCCCGGCCGAACCTTGGTGAGACCCTCTTCCCACTCTCTCTCCCTCTGTCTCTCTTCTGTGTATCATTGGGGGATTAGCTGTGTTAAGTTTTTTTTAGTTGTTATTATTATATTATAAATATTATTAATATTTAAAAAAAAGGATTAGCTGTAAAATTTTTTTTGTAGTTATTATTATTATTATTATTATTATTATTATTAACATATAGTTTCAGAAGTTTATAGTATTATTATTATTATTATTATTATTATTATTATTATTATTATTATTACTATTATTATTATTATTATTATTATTATTACTATTATATTAGTATTAGTGTTTTTATTTATTATTATTATTATTAATATTATTAATATCATTATTTGCCAACTGATATTGCCATTCTTTTGATTCTTATTATTATTAGCATTGTTATTAATATTACTAAAACTTATTTAGGAGGGATATATTCAATATCGATATTTTTGACAATTTGGGACTTTTAAACTAATATTTATGATTTTTCCAAAATACTTTACATATATTATTTTGACCCAATATTAGTATTGATCTTTTATTTTTCGTTATAGTAGAGGTAGATATTTTCTTAAACGAGTTTCAAATATTCATTAAAGTTTTTAAATTTTTTTCCATTTTCTTCAATTATTTATATATGGATATATAATAAAAATGTAGCTTCCTAAAAAAATTATGATATATATATATATAGATTATTTCAAGTAATTTGTCTAATAAAAGATATTTTCAAGTAGTATGAAAATTTCATGAAAGGGTATAAATACTTTTCTTCGCGCATCCTCTCTGTCTGTTAACCTTAATCGTAACTAATTCCAAATTCATCTTTTCTCGCGAATTCGGACCATGTTGCATCGACCATGGCTATTGGACAGAACCTGACTTGTTGGATCATTGCATTACACCAGACGTAACACCAGGCAAGACACCTTGTCTTTACTGTTTAATTTCCTGCTCAATAACATGCATGTTGTGTTTATTTTCAAGTTGATCTTTTTTAAATTATATGTAGATGCAAATTACTATATTTTATGCAATTGACTTAGAGTTAAGGGACCACCGTATGTTTAGTGCATCTCATAAACTGTCACGATGTGCCACAGATTGTGTGTGAGTTGTGAGTCGTATATAGATGCGGACTTGCGTGCTGACTGATCATTGGCGCGTACAGGCCGTGCGTTAGGATATAACTGCTAATAGATTTGTGTAGAAGACTTGGCAGTTATTAAGGATTAAACAGTGTCGTGGAGTCGACACATGTATAGTATCATTGGGGGGAGGGGACAGTTATTAGCGTAGGGGCTACATTTTATTTTTACACACATTTTGGGCCGAGGGTGACTCCCATGAGCACTACCTTCTGTCCAGATCGATAGCGTCTCGGATGAGCGCTACTTGCTGGTCACTCTCTATTACTTGCTTGTGTGAATCCGTTACAGCCCCTGCGTAGAACGTTGTCCTCCAAGTGCATATCACATAGAATGGTTAGGAACCTTTACGCATGTATATTTTCTATTGAGCTCTTACTATTCAGTTATGACATGATATTATGTGTCTTGTTACGTCCCTCTGAGGACCTGGTGATCTCTCCAGGTGTGTTTTTTATGATTTTTGCAGGTGCTCTAGCTAAGGCCATATTTTCCTTCCTTCATGATGATTGCTCTTGGACTCGCCATTGCTCTCGCTTGCTAAATCCTTCCTTGTATATTTTCCCATATTTAATTTAGTTGGTAGTGGACTTTGTCTCCGCCCAACTATTGTGTACATGACAAACTCAAAGTTGCTATATATCATTATTTATCTTTGTGGATGAGATTTAGTGTCTTGGCCTTTTACCTTTACAGCTTATGTATATACACGAGTCGTATATTTACTCGTATGTATACAGCTGGCATGATACGTATCTAGTCTCAAGTATTTGGGACTGGGGCATTACATGTTTTTGTGGTGGCCCATACAGGTCTAGTCTGTCACTTCGGTTACGTAATTGTACCGATGTGGGCCTGCAATATAGGATTAGAATCTAGGAATCTCATCCACCTACTTGACATCCTTTCTTGACTTCAAATTTTGAACTCTCATTCGCCCTCCTTGATTTGCATCTTGCTTGACTCCTTCTACCGTAAATTTTTAGTTTTGTGCTTAGTGACAATTAGAAAGATGACTACACTCGTATATGTTCATAGGTCAAACACATGGCTAAAAGGATTACCTTGACAAATAGTATGCATTAAGGTCTTATTTGTGTATAAAAGCATTTATGTTTCCTAGAATTAGTTTATTCCAAGTTGAGTAGTAGTATATTGCCGCCATCAAAAGGATAGTTGAAATTTTATTTTAAATTTACAAGGTGGTATACACGAGAGGATAGCTAGATCGAGAAAACAAAATTTTTATGAATTTTGAAATTGTGAAATAGCTATGATTTATTTGGGATATGAAATCAATTTGAGAAATATTTTAAGTTTTTATATTGTGACACTTGATTTACGGTTAACTTAAGTTTGGATTGTAATATGATAGAGTTTATCTCGAGATTATTTAAAGAGTTTAAATTATGATTTCCTAGACGACTAGAGAGATGAAAGTTTAGAAGGGAGAGAACTTGAGGTTTTAAATTGCGCGTACGATTTATAAAGTTTATTAGATTTTAAAGAGATGATGGAAAAATTTTGTTTAAAATTTTTGGAAGATATCGACTTTGAAGGAAAAATTCAAATTTCAAGTTTTGTCCTATGATCTATGATTTATAGAGTTATTTAAATTTCGAGTTTAAAGCCTTAATTATGGATATTTAAATTTTAGTAAAAAAAATGTTCATTTGCGATATATAAGGACTATTTCAAGATTGATTAGAGATTTAAATTAAACTTGACAGTCTAAGATAATTGGTAATTGTGGCGGAGTATCTTGAAAATTTTATTGAGGAACTTCGAGGAACTTGAAATTTAGATTAGATCATATTGGTAGAGGACCAAGAAGCAAGGAAGGTCACCCTAGGAGATGGAAGTATTGTACATTAGATTGCCATGCCACCTATGATTATGATATTGCATATACACAAGTATAGTTAGTCATCGACCAAACCGATGAACATATCTTGACCCACTCACCTTCCCTAAAATCTAGGTCTTTATTCATGACCATCTAATTGTTTGAACTTATAAATGACTGGAATCATTCCTTTGACCATATCCTTATCTATGAGATTTTTTTTCTTTTCTTCTAGAAACTGTACTCCAAATTTATTTTACCTTGATTTGTTAGAATCTAAGTTATCTTTATTTCATGCTTTAGCTCGGTCATTTATTTTGTTCGTTGATCATTATCTCATGAACTTCCACTCTCTATTTTAAATTCTTTTGTGTCCTTTACCGTGACTTGGGTATTTGGAGTACAACACTAGACTTTTCTTTCCCACAAAGTTCACATGCAAGACCTAGACGAGCCCACCTTCATGTAGGTATATCACGTGCCACTAAAACACGTCTCCTTGTACTATAATTTCATGTTGCGACTTTCGGGTCATAAAGACTAGCTGTAACCTTTACCATGATATCAATATAATTATCGATCATGGATCTCTACTCAATTCTTTCGAACCGATATAGGATTTTGTTTTACTTAATTCCTTACATGCTTAACCTTGCATTTTATCTTGATTACTGTACCTATCGCACCATTAGTTTAATTCTTTTAAGTTGGGTAGAATATCTCACTACCTAACAAACCCTTTTCCTAGTGAACGATATTGATAAATTTATTGGACCATAACACTTAGTAGACCCTAACTTATCTAGTCAACCAAGCCGACTGCATAGTTCCAAATTTCGGGCGGAACTTAGATTTTATAAGATCTTGGACTAATTGATTTCTTTCATCATTACCCTTTACTTATTATTTTAATTAGCGATGATGCTAAAATAGCTTAGTTTTGCAAGCGTATTTTTATCAAGCTTGATCATGACATATGTTTTATTGGGTCGCTCCCACTAACATATTGTCTAATCAGAACCGGTGCATGATGGTCTGATCAACCGAGTGCACTTTGGTTCGCTTTTATCTATCGTCCTACGTGGATGGGGACATAGCTAAACTTACCATCTAGAATCCCATCCACGACTGCCTTGATAATTCCTTTGAAATTATTCGATCGTCTTTGAATCACGTATTCGTATTCGATAACACCTCCTTCGAACTCTATATTGCGTTCGCCTTCACCTATTTTGGAAGGACGATGGCGTTATACTAGAACTTCCTCTAACTGTCCTATCACCATGACCATTACCACCCAATATAACTATATCTTTGTCTTGAACTACCCGACCTTGCCCTCGACCCTAAATTACAATCTTGACTTTCTAATCACTTGAATTTAAGAGTGATTACAATCATCTCTTAATTGTATCCTCAACCTAGACTACGATCATATAAACTTCTTTAAACCCTCCTACCTATCGTTGTGCCTTCTCACCCCCTCCTAATTCTTAATTTCGAGGACGAAATTCTTTTAAGTTGGGTAGGATGTAAAACCCCTAAATTTCTACTACTTTTTATTATTATTAAATTTGGTAGTGGTTTAAAATTTCATATTGTACGTCACATAGTCGTATTGTACGTCGTACGCGAAAGTTCATTTTTCGAATATGTTCGACGAGTGCGAATATGTGCGAGCGTACATATTTTAGAAAAATATTTTTATCTTTTTATAGTTTCAAAATAATATACATAATAATTATTTTATTATCAAGTTTGTTATTTTATTTATAAAACCCTTCATTTTTACAGTTATAATTAATAAATAAATTTACCAAAAATGGTATTTTAGAAAAGCATATTTATGTAAATATTAGTTGGACATACATATATAATTAGTAATTATTTATTAGTTTATTTTTAAATAATAATAAATTTTCAAAATTAATAATATTAGTATTTTAGAAAATATATTTTGAAATTATTATGGCATTTAAATCTTGATTTAAAATTTATGGAATTATTTAAATAGTTAAATATTTGCAATTTGATTTGTCCCATTTGATTTTAAACTAACATTTAATTAGATTTAAATTGGATTTGTATTTGGATTTGGTTGATTTTAAATTAAGTTGCGAATTATCTAAATGGGTTTTAAATATTCTAGTCCTTATCCAAGTGGAAATTCCTACCTCCTATATAAGGAGAGGTACTCCTCCACATAAAAATTTCACCAAACCAATATTCCACCACAAGTGTAGTGCATCGTGTCTGTGTTCCACGCCCATCTACTATATTTTCTATTACAATTACAACTTCTCCAACAGAACCCGACCTCCTCCGTCGTGTCGGACAGCCCCGACACGATGATACAACGTCACCAACGTCGTCTCCTCCTTCCTTCTCCGCCATATCCGTAACCCTGCTCCTTGACTCTACGCAGAACCACCACCGCCACCGTTTCGTCACCAGTCACCACCTCCACCATCCATACATCTCCGCCACCCGGCCAACACGGCCAACACCACCACCGTCGTCATCATCGACATTTTTTTCCAAAAACCAAAACCACAGTAACGAAAGGGAAGAAACCCTCACCCGACTCCAACTTTTCTGTTGACCGGCCCTGTCCCGATCAGCCGCCCGTGGAGCGCCGCCTCCGTGTCGACTGCTCCCTCGCCTGTCCCCGGAGCAGCGTCGGCCCCGCCGCTCCCCTGGATCACCGCCGGCGCCACAGCCGCTCCGCCGACCATGGGCCTCCGACGTTCCTTCAGTCGTCGCCACCCTCCGCGCCTAGGGCATCCGGCGCCTCCCCGGCTTGCTCCGCCGCGCCCAGGACCGAGCTCTTTCCATCAAGAGCCGCCGTCGGCTGGCCCTACTTCCTCTTCCGCGGCGCACACCTCCTCCGCCGACCCCTCCGGCGTTCCTTCCGCCGTCGCCGCCACGGAGATCCAGCCGCGCCTCCTCGAGCGCCCAACCGCCTCGCCGCGCCCCTCTCTCCTTTCCACCGCCGCACGACCGGCCACTCGCCGGTGAGCAAACCCTCCCGTAACCCTCTCCTTCCTCCCCCGCAGCGGTGGGCGCCACCACCGGTGCCGTCTCTCCTCCGTGCCTCCGCCGCTCACTCCTCCGCCTTGGCCGACGTCCCGCCCCGCTCGCCGGAGCCTCCGGCGCCACCCTCTTCCGGCCGAACCTCGGTGAGACCCTCTCCCCACTCTCTCTCCCTCTCTCTCTCTCTCTCTCTCTTCTGTGTATCATTGGGGGATTAGCTGTGTTAAGTTTTTTTTAGTTGTTATTATTATATTATAAATATTATTAACATTTTTTAAAAAAAGGATTAGCTGTAAAATTTTTTTTGTAGTTATTATTATTATTATTATTATTAACATATAGTTTCAGAAGTTTATAGTATTATTATTATTATTACTATTATTATTAGTACTAGTGTTTTTATTTATTATTATTATTATTAATATTATTAATATCATTATTTTGCCGACTAATATTGCCATTCTTATGATTCTTATTATTATTAACATTGTTATTAATATTACTAAAACTTATTTAGGAGGGATATATTCAATATCGATATTTTGACAATTTGGGACTTTTAAACTAATATTTATGATTTTTCCAAAATACTTTACATATATTATTTTGACCCAATATTAGTATTGATCTTTTATTTTTCGTTATAGTAGAGGTAGATATTTTCTTAAACGGGTTTCAAATATTCATTAAAGTTTTTAAATTTTTTTTTCCATTTTCTTCAATTATTTATATATGGATATACAATAAAAATGTAGCTTCCTAAAAAAATTGTGATATATATATATATATATATAGATTATTTCAAGTAATTTTGGCTAATAAAAGATATTTTCAAGTAGTATGAATATTTCATGAAAGGGTATAAATACTTTTCTTCGCACATCCTCACTGTCTGTCAACCTTAATCGTAACTAATTCCAAATTCATCTTTTCTCGCGAATTCGGACCATGTTGCATCGACCATGGCTATTGGACAGAACCTGACTTGTTGGATCATTGCATCACACCAGACGTAACACTAGGCAAGACACCTTGCCTTTACTGTTTAATTTCCTGCTCAATAACATGCATGTTGTGTTTATTTTCAAGTTGTTCTTTTTAAATTATATGTAGATGCAAATTACTATATTTTATGCAATTGACTTAGAGTTAAGGGACCACCGTATGTTTAGTGCATCTCATAAACTGTCACGATGTGCCACGGATTGTGTGTGAGTTGTGAGTCGCATATAGATGCGGACTTGCGTGCTGACTGATCATTGGCGCGTACAGGCCGTGCGTTAGGATATAACTGCTAATAGATTTGTGTAGAAGACTTAGCAGTTATTAAGGATTAAACAGTGTCGTGGAGTCGACACATGTATAGTATCATTGGGGGGAGGGGACAGTTATTAGCGTAGGGGCTACATTTTATTTTTACACACATTTTGGGCCGAAGGTGACTCCCATGAGCACTACCTTCTGCCCAGGTCGATAGCGTCTCGGATGAGCGCTACTTGATGGCCACTCTCTATTACTTACTTGCGTGAATTCGTTACAGCCCCTGCATAGAACGTTGTCCTCCAAGTGCATATCACATAGAATGGTTAGGAACCTTTACGCATGTATATTTTCTATTGAGCTCTTACTATTCAGTTATGGCATGATATTATGTGTCTTGTTACGTCCCTCTGAGGACCTGGCGATCTCTTCAGGTGTGTGTTTTATGATTTTTGCAGGTGCTCTAGCTAAGGCCATATTTTTCTTCCTTCGTGATGATTGCTCTTGGACTCGCCATTGCTCTCGCTTGCTAAATTCTTCCTTGTATATTTTCCCATATTTAATTTAGTTGGTAGTAGACTTTGTCTCCGCCCAACTATTGTGTACATGACAAACTCAAAGTTGCTATATATCATTATTTATCTTTGTGGATGAGATTTTGTGCCATGGCCTTCTACCTTTACAGCTTATGTATATACACGAGTCGTATATTTACTCGTATGTATACAGCTGGCATGATACGTATCTAGTCTCAAGTATTTGGGACTGGGGCGTTACAACTAGAGTGGTAAGTAAATGCTAGTTCAAGTTACTATTGTTTCACCTCCTTTGCCCTCAGATCTTCTAGAGCAACACGTAGGGTAGCCAACATATGTGGATGTCTGGTATCTATCTTTGTCGGCCTCCATCTACACATCCTGGGCATCTGCTCATCATAATTACGATTAAGAGTAGCCCTATTGAGCGTCAAAAAATGCTCATATATCCACGCCTGAAATTTAAAAATATAATAATGTTATCGTTATCGACATAATTTTATCGGGTTCTATAGACACAGTATGCTAGGGTTTGCTTACATGGAGCAGTGTTTGACAACCAGCTATTGTCTTCGACTCGACTCGAGATGCAGCACCAAGTTCGCGGTAGAGGTGTGCTAGTATACCACTTCCGAATTATATTTGATCCACAGCGTTTAAGTCCCTAAAATTGTTTAGGTATTTTGTATGTATCGCGGTCCCGGACTTGTATGTAATGCCAACGGCCCCTAGGTAACGATTATTTCGAATAGTTAATCTATATTCAAGGTAAGTAACTAACCGGATCCTTCCATATTTCATAACAAATGTGGTTCTCGATTGACGTCAAAATAGAGCAACCCATTGGGCCCGCATCTTCCTCTTCCTCGGCTACTTGAGAAGGACCCGATCCAGCGTCATCTCTCATTCGAGCAATGGGTACATCATCATCATCGGAGGAATCATCACGACGAGTCGCCGCTTTCTTCGAACGCCGTGCAACATGTTTCGTTCCACGGGTTCTTATTTGTGAGGCTGGTTCGGGTTCTCTAATTGCCAGCCCTTTCTCGAGAACTCTACCAGCTTTATGCGCCTTACGATCCGATGCGGTAGGACGTTTTCTTTCGAGCCTGGCCTCAACATCCTTCTCCTTTCTCTTCTTTTCATGACTGTTATTGAATATTAATTACATATTAAAATGTATGGCATGCCCACAAATGTTGCTGTTCCAATAGTGCAGATATTCTAGCAGTCCTGACTGTATAATGGACTGCCAGTTTGAATGGACAGCCCTGGCTCAGGACATATGTAACAATGGACTGCCCAAAGTTCTGGCAGTCAACATACTGTTAGGACTGCCAGAAAAGAGGGCAGTCCTAACTCACATCATGTGTAAGAAAGGACTGCCCACTTTTCTGGCAGTCCAAACTTTATGTTGGACTGCCAAAAATTTGGGCAGTCCATTGTTTCATATGTTATGCCAATAGACTGCTCATTTTTTTGGCAGTCCAACATACATTCAAGACTGCCAGAAGAATGGGCAGTCCTTTGCTACATATGTTATGCCAATGGACTGCTCATTTTTCTGGCAGTCCCACATACAGTCAGGACTGCCAGAAGAATGGGCAGTCCTGGACGACGCCAATTTCTGCCAATCACGTATGCTACAGTTTACTTCCCTCCTTCGAATACAATTTCATTCACATTACACTAATTGTAATTAAAATAAATAATGTAATTCATCCTTCAATTTTTTCAGAGAATTTCTACGGTTTTCGAAAGAAATGGAGAAAGATTAACAAAGATTTCGTACCTTGTTTGCGAGGAACGTTTGGGGGCCATCGTTCTCCTTGAAAGAGAGAAGAGGACGTGGAGAAGAAGAGGAAGATGATGAAGATGCTCGGCTAGTGGTGGAGAATAGAGTTAGTCTGTACGTAGGGCTTAGGAGGAAGAAGAAGAGAGAAGTTAGGGTTTATATTTGTCGAATGAGACAAAATTTGTGTTTGGGGGTGGGATTACTTTAGGACAGCCTCAATCAAATAAATGGGCTGTCCTGAGTAAAACCCAAAAATAATTGGGTGGGCTAGCCTTGATAAAAATATGAAGTGCCCTTATAAGTTACCAATTTTTAATTTATTTATAAGTTTGTCATTGAAAAAAAATTATTTAGAGCTATTACATTTCTAGGTATAAACTTCAATTCTTCTATTTTTGCTCCTGTCTTCTTCCTCAACAAATCCAAGAAGAAGAAGAACAAGAAAAAAGAAGAATAAGAATAAAAATGTGGAATGTGTTTTCTTCTTATTTTCTTCTTCTCCACCATTTTCATCCTCATCATCTCCATCAAAACCCTAATTTCCTTCTCATTTCCAATTTTGATGGCACCCAAAGGCTCCTCATAAATGTACAAACCCTAATATTGGTGTTCAACAAGTGCAAACAAGAAGAATAATAATGGACTTGATGTTCAACAAGCGTAAACTAGGACTGCCTAATTTTCTGGCAGTCCTACAAACTGATAGAATTGCCAAAAATAGTGGCAGTCCTACTTCACAGCAAGTAAAACCAAAGACTGCCACAAATTTTGGCAGTCCTACATACAATCAGGACTGCCAGAAATTGTGGCAGTTCCTGGTTTCACTTATTGTGAAGTAGGCTGCCACTATTTCTGGCAGTCCTATCAATTTGTAGGACTTCCAAAAAATTAGGCAGTCCTAGTCGATGCGAAATTTTTTCGATCGTGTTTACTTGGGTTTAATTCAAATGGATAATTCTCCACTCCGAATGTACTTGGGGTTTAATTCAAATGGATTACAAATAATTGAAATAAACATTGTAATGTATACTTGGATTTTCGAAATAAATTGTAAGGCTTTGAAAAGAAAGAGAGAAAATATTGGAGATTCTATCTTGTTTGTGAGGACCATTTGGGTCATTGAAGGGATAGATGTAGGAACCCTAGAGGGGGGTGAATAGGGTCAAGCTAACTAATCAAGCACTTAGCACAAGCTAATGGGCAATTTAAAAATATAAGTGCAAGAGAAGAAGCAATAACAATACCGACACACAATATATCCAGGTATCCTCCCAAGAGGTACTCCAGTCCCGGAACTCTCTCCGGCTTTAATCCACTATTTGAGTAAATAGTTACACACGAGTTTGGATCCGAAGAACTCGCCAACTTCTTACACGAGAGCTTTAATCCGAAGGCCTCTCCGACTTCATCCGAGAGTTTGGATACGAAGACTCCCCAACTTCAACCGAAAGTTTGGATACGAAGACTCTCCAACTTCAACCGAGAGTTTGGATACGAAGACTCTCCAACTTCAACCTTTCACAATAGGTTTTGATGATCTTACTTTTCAACTCAATAACTCTAACACAATTTGTGGATGACAAATGAAAGCTTTGTAGAGTTATTTGTGGATAGGCTTTGGTGGTTTAGAAATTTTTAGGCTCAAAGCATCAACCTTGAATGAAGGGGTTCAAGGCTGTTTATAACCAAAGCATTGAAAAGAGCTCAAGGTAACTTTTTAGTCTGCGAACCGGCATACCACCGGTATGAACCGGCATACCGCCGGTATACCGGTCTGGAATGCAACGGCTAGAAATATAGCCGTTGGGATCATTAATTGCTCGGATTTTCGACTGTTGGAATTTCAACGTTACTAAACCGGTATACCGTCGGTATGCCGATTTTGTAGACACAAAACTTTCTGTGAACAAAATCGGTATACTATGGGCATAGACCGGTATATCGTCGGTATGCCGGTTTGTATCCGAAAATGATCCTGGGCTAATTTCTACCCTAGCTTTCAATTTTGCCATCCATTTTTTGTGTTTACAATTATTCCTAAGACTCATTACAGACTCCAGATATACTTAGGCAGGTGTATGCTTCTTCAGAGTCTTATAATGATGATGGCATGGCTTGGCTTCTTCCTTTGATAGGTGTTGGCTTTTTTCTTGACGACAGCTGTCCGAAGATATCCAGTTTGTGAAAACTGAATACCTTTCGGGGGCTTCGCCCCCGAACCCCCGACGAGGGGCGCTGCCCCCTCAACCCCCGTCCGCTGACCGGGCAGCGGAACGCCCGAGTGCGTGGCTCCGGAGATATCGTCAGGTGGTTCAGAGAAATCTTGTGGGATCCGTCGTCTTTGGCCCATCATGATTTCTTCATTGCATATGTCCACATTGATCTTGCTTATTGCTTTTCTGCATGTACATGTTAGACGAACAAAGCAATATACATGTAGCAAGAATGATAAGATAAAAGCACATTCGGACTATGCAAAGTTTAAGTATCAATGCTATAGTGATAGCATAAATATTAATGATATCATAATGTTAAACTTAATTGAATAACCATAATCAAAACATAGTTCTGATTTTGGTAGCTCAATTAAATTTAAGATATATATAATAAAAACTCATATCACTAATATGTAGCACAATAAGCACATATCACCAAAGGTATATGTATAAGTAGAAATGCTATAGTGATAGTATGAAGATTAGTGATAATGAAATGCTAAACTTAATAGATTAACCATATTCAAAAATATGATACAATCATTGGGCCAACAATAGAGTGAAAAATGGTGGACAAGAAGATGAAGAAGAAGATGTTGCTTAGGGAGGGAGGAAATGGTGGAGGAGAAGAGGAAGAAGAAGATGAGAGGAAATATGGTTTTGGAAAAGAGAGAGTGAAATGCGGAAATGAAACTAAAATTTGGGGGTTTTGGGGGGGGGTTGGGTTGGGACAGCCCTAAGAGAAAAAAATGGACTGTCCTGAGTAATTTTCTCCCAAACCTGGGCTAGTCCTGATCAAAAAATAATGTGCCCTTATAAGTAGCCTAGTTATACCGGTTGTACATTTTTGACAACTTTATTTTTTACTGCTCAATTTTCGTACCCTAATTTTATAATCGAGACCACTTCAAAAGTATATTTTGTAGTACAAAAATACAATTTAAATACCTGTATAGTAGAATATTCTTTTGAAAAGGTCCCGATGTGGTTCGAAATTGAGGAAAAGTACTTCAAAATAGTATAAAATTGGGGTACAAAAGCTGAACATTGCAAAGTTAAAATGTCAAAAAGTCCGAACGTTAAAACGCGGATGCCTTTAGGATAATTTAGCCTGAAATTGCTTACAGAAAATTTTCTACATGAATATATTTAAATATATCAATGGTAGAGAAGCAAGTTTAAGAAAATTAGAATGTGAGAAACAATTCGTTAGTAGTCAAAATTCTATCAAACAAACTAGAATTCTTTCCGTCTGTCTTGAGGAATTACATACTATAAATTGGAGGGGATACTGGAGCAGCTTCTATACATTTCTCCTCTACATAGTCCTCTACTATCTCTCTATTCATCTACATTCGCAAGTATCTATTCAGAAGGTCTCCATTCAGAAACTCTCTAACATAGTCTTATACGATCTTTTTCAAAACTTCTTCATTTAGAAGTTTAATAATCTCTATTCGTCATGGATCAAATTCTAAGAATATTATGCTCACACGGAGATACACTAAATGAGCTATCTTACGAAATTACGAAGGAGGTTTTACCCAACTTCTAATAACTTAGCGAAATATTACGTCAAGATAGTTTATGCAACCATATTATCGATTATTTTTTCTATCCGATATGAATTTATAATAAGACACATTTTTTCTTCTACTTGTTTACTATTAGATGGTGAAGAAGCGTGTAATTTTATTCTTGAAGTTAATTTACAATCATTGTGTACAAATATTTAGCTTAATCCACTATCACCAAGAATCGATAATCTACGTAATCAACGTGCTTCTAATAAACAAACTACTAATATCGATCATAGTTCTTATCACCAACTTGTTCTATTTACTTGAAGAACGTGTATATGAGATAAAGATGATGATGAAAATAATAAGGATTAACTTAAAGTTTTAGATGACGAGTTAGATGATAATGACGATAATGTTAACACTCACGAATCATTATTTGTCAGAAAATCATTTGAAACTTGTTATAAATTTAAAAGTTTTATAAGTGAGAGAATAATTGAACATAATTTTACTTGTTCAACTACTTTGGACAATGTCCAGAAAATTGTATATGAATGTGATGAACCAAGTTATAATTGGAGAGTATATGCAAAAGACATTGGTGAAGGCATAACATTTATTTTTCGCACATTAGAAAGTTCGATATTCTTGTTTAGGTGGACTTTGCAGCAGAATGTCAACGATTAGCTACTACGCATGGGTTAAAAAAAGATAATTAATCAAATTAGAGATAACCAAACATATAGTACATCACAAGTTGTAAATGGTATATATATAGAGAATATTGAATACAAACTAAATATTCTAAAGTTTGGAAAGTCGATGAAATGCTTTAGCTGAAATAAAATGGTAATTATGTTGATGCATATACATAATAGTCTTGAAGAATATGCTTTTATTATCGAGACAAATCTCGGGAGCAAATATTTTATACAAACTGTAGAAAATAATATCTTCCGAAGAATATTTTTGTTTCAAGGGATGCATTGATGATTTTTAAGGGGTCATTTACTTGTGATTAATATTGATGCTACTTTTTTTTACATCTAGATATCAAGGTATGTATCTTATTGACATGGGTTTTAAACAATTTTAAAATGCCTTTTTGAAAGAATTTTTCATGAATGAAATATGATTTTAATTAATATCAGATAAACAAAAATAATAATAAATGTTATGCATGTAGCTTTTCCAGAATTGTCATATTTTTTTATTCAATATTAATATGTTGGTGCCATTGTAGGGGGACGCATAACGAAAGCTTTATCGTTTGCGAATGAGAATTGAGATTGCAAGCATGGACTCAATGAATGAGATGTACAAAGTAAAGTTTGCATTGCATTTACTTTCAATTTCTAATATCATCCAAGATATGATTTGTAGTTAGAGCATACGCATTTGTATGGTCATTGACAACTTGTGTACAAGGTTTGAGTTTCCTCGAACGGTATTCAGGGCTTTCAAAATACAACCACCCTTCATGGGTCTTCAATTTGCACTTAGTAGAACTTGTCGCGAGGAGACCATGATGATGACAGTCTTGAATCAAGGCTCTGAGTTTTAACTGCGACAAAACGTTGATAAGTCTAATTTGTTTAACCGAACCTTTCATCAACATGAATTACCAGTTCGACTTGTTCAATCGATGACACAACATGATAGCAGAATAGGCTTACCTCGTGCTTGACAATGGCCAAGTCGATTGGTGATGACGATAACTGGACCACCGTTGCTTGGTGAGAGCGAAGAGATACGCAAAAACTCTGACGGATGGCCTGATGAGGGGTCCACACGTAGGTTGCTTGAAAACCTCAATCGAGGGGCTTCCGAATCCACGGAACAGTCGAGTACACGACCAAGAAAAGACGAAAACAAATCTCAAAACTTAAAGAAGAATTTTATTGATTAAAAGTTATTCTCTAATTGCATATAGAAGGTGCCTATTTATAGGATTTTTATGATAACCTAATCTTAGTAAATCAAATTCTAATCCTAATTAAATAAAGATAAAACATATCCTAATAAAAGATAGAGTCAAAATAAGAGTTCTAAAAGAAATATGATTCTTAAGAACTCTATATAAAAAAACAAAGACAACAAAAAAAGGAAAGAAAAAGAAGGGGAAAAAAATCCTAGAAGGATTCAAAATTAAAATCCACGCTACATCAACCAAGCATAGCCTCAACATGAATTACCAATCCCACTTGTTTTTGTTAAAGGGTTTGCAAAATTTCTACCAGACGTAACATATATAGTCAAGACCCATGTAGTGCCCCGTCCCGCTCAGTCAATCGGAGGAATCGGAATGCTAACGGCGTTCGGACTTAGCCTTGCAACGGCTGCTCGAAGACATCACTCAGGTGGGATAGTTTCGGTGAACTTGCCTCATCTTAGCCTTCACATAATAAATCGTATGTTTTCAACTTGCACAAGTAGGCTTGATAATAAAAGAGACGAATTCACATAGCTAAAGGGAATAATCTCGACGGGTCGAATTGAGTTAGAATATGGAAAGGTCCAACGGTCGGCTTAGAGTTGGTGCACGGCGTGCTTTGAAAATGACACTCGGTCCTTCGTCCCGTGGCTTAGGAGAAGGAAAGTTGGTTGAGTAGGCAAAGTTATGAACGTAGCCTAAGTCTTAGGCGTCGCCCGCATGAATGCTTCATAAAGCATGCACGGTCCTATCGTCCAAGGCTTGGCATAGCCTTGGCTTG
Source organism: Iris pallida (assembly GCA_029216955.1). Lineage (NCBI taxonomy): Eukaryota > Viridiplantae > Streptophyta > Magnoliopsida > Asparagales > Iridaceae > Iris > Iris pallida. Next base: position 3,287,913 of record JANAVB010012195.1, read on the forward strand.
TCCCATGAGTTAAGTTGCGTTGCACGGCTTATAATATAAGTCTAGGTACCCAAATGACTTGGTCATTCAGAAGTCGAACGTATGCGCGTCACATTTCCGCAATGCGAGGCTTGACGCAGCCTTTGCTCGTCGAGTCGTTGTGTGTTTAAGTCAGGCAAGTCATGTTAGGCTATCGGAGTGGTAGCAAGCATGATCCTACGAGTCTACGGTTGGATATAACCATATAGTCTTACGGTCTCAAGGCCCGTCATATAAAGTATGACTTGGGCGATAGCATCGCGTAGATCAGAAGTCGGTTTGAGGTACGACGCACGGACTTAGTGTTTAAGTCATGAACCACGGTTGATTCAATAAGTTTTGGAGAAAGGACCATCGAATAGGCATTGAGTTGAATGAAATGATATGGTAACATGGAAAGAATGCTCGCGACCGTGGGTTGTCGATGGGTCTCAAATGATAGAAGTCTTGATATTGGTTTGAAAGAGATGGTAACATTGGAAGAGGAATGACTGTGTGAGACGTCAGTTCGTGTCGAGTCTTGTATGGTCATTGGATAACTTTTCGACAAGGAGGAGTTTCCACGAGCGGCTGGGCGCCATGGGACCGCGTCGTTCCGGAAGGAAATATGTATAGCCGTAGCTGGACGAACCGCTCAGGTTATTCGGGAACTTTCAACGGGGCTAGCTACTTGCGTTGAAAGGGTTGCCGAATAGCAAGGCTATAGTCCATGATAGCTTGTGATGTTAGTGACCAATTCATATAGATGGGTCGGCACGGGCGACAATCCGCGTGTGTGCCTTTGGATTGAGTCAGTTGAATGTGCGAACAATTAGAACACAAGGTTTGGTCCTAAGATTTGGCATCAACATAGGCGACATGCTTCGGCACGAGATGCGGCGTCGGGTCTTAAGTCGTTGGCATATAAGTTGCATAAGTTGGTTGAGTCATCTTGAGTTTAAGTCAGGAAACGCCGTAAGACGAAGTCGGTCAAGTGATACTTAGTCCAGAAGTATTGATTGGGTCTGTTGGTGATTGAAGTAGCAAGGACCGCGAGGCAGCGATATGGTGAAGTCACATTGAGTTGCGAGGCACGGTATGATGGATTTGTAGCACGGTCACAAGGAATTGGGTACTATTGCGTAGTTGAGTCTTTGATTTTATGTCGAAAGGTAAGCACGACTTGATAGGTTAACGTTATTAGCACGAGAAGGATCTTGAGACAAGGTGTGGGTTAACATTATCGTCGCAAGCACGAGATGGTCTAGAGACACAAAGTAGGCCAAGGCGTCGGTCCTAAAATAATCCTAAGGCAAGACTAGAAAGACAATTGATAAGAAGGGACTATGTTGCACGAAGTAAATCAAACGTGTTGGTTTTGTATGGATGGGCGAGGAGCACATTCTACCAGTACAGTTGAGTACTGACACCCATATAGTTTTCATGTGCAGGCACAGGTAGAAGCTCGTGGCGCGGAGCTCGCTTGGATGCGTCGAGGCACGGAGTTTCTTGGCGATTCGAAGCTTGCGGTCGCATGGAGTCAAGACTTATACAGGACATAATGTATGGACGTCGCCTTCCGAAGCTTCCGATGGGTTCAAGACATGTATTGAGAGACGAGAGAGAGCTGAGTGACTTGTAATGTGAGCTTGAGAGACTTGTAATCTTGGCCTTGTGCCCCATTGTAACCTTTGTTTCAATATCAATAAAAGAGTATTTTGAAATGACTTGTATTTTGCTTCAAATTCTGCTGCTATTAATCAATATCTCTGCTTGGGACTTCTGTGCGACGATCCCGTCGCAACTGCTGAAATCGACCGCTATGGAACCCGCCTTGCACGAGCGCAATCTAGGATCGTGCGACATTACGCCTTAGCGAGGACGATCGCTCATACGGGAGCGGAACGTGATATAATGGTATCAGAGCACAGCTTTACGTCCTTGGACTATCGATTGAATTCTTTAACTCCGTTGTTTCTGCAAACTCTAAATTGTTGCTTCCACAAAGTTGATATCGTTGGTGCGCTCTCTCTCAAATGTCCCACGGGATATCCATACAATAATTCTAAATAATTTGCAAAACGTAGAAGAACAGTTTTTGACAAGAAACAAAAAGATGGTTTGCGTAAGCACGGTTGGCTAAGTCGAGCTGGGCATATACACCAAAGTTACGTCAACCATAGAAAAGTCGAGTGCGGGAATTGAATAGTGTCGAACAAGAATGTGTTGGACTCAATTGAGTAAATGAGATGACTATCGATAAGGGTGCTATCGAGCGACGATAACGTCGGTACGATATAGATGAGCGTGCTTGGAAGTAAAGGAATGGTTAGAACGGGATTCGAAGAAGTCGATTTTGATTCGAAAGATAGTTTGAGGATTTGTTGAATGACTTCATTCCTGAGTGGTGTATGCGATAGTCTCAGGAATGTCGATCGATCGATTGAGGACGCGGGGTATCGATGAGTCTATCAGCAAGCATCGTGTGTATGCAAAGCCTTAGATTGAGTATTGTTGAACAAGATGTAGTCTTGAAGATTTTGACGAGTTGACTCGAACAACCTAAAAATTACACGCACGGAACGTGCACGGGATTGAGGATTGTGCGAAGTATGAAACGCGAGAATAATTGTGTAGGTGAAATCAAATCGAGGGAAAGTTAAGGTGTGCGAATGGATGACTTGATTGAAGAAATTGATACGGATCGTATACGAAAAATTAGCACGACAGGAAGATAGCGTGCATAAAAAAGTTTGATTCGAATATTCGAAAATGACTCTAAGGATTGGAATGGATGTCATTCGATGATTGAGTTAGCAAGGAATAATGCGAGTTGAGAAAATACGTTGTCGATGACTTAAGATAGATGGATGAACGATATGTGAATTTGGGTTTGAGGAAATTAATGTTGTGAACGATTCGAGGGGTAATGATCGAAATTGAATTTGAATGTCGAGGAGATTATCCAGTCGGACGATAGCATCATTCGCACGACTCAGAATTCGTTGCAAACGAAGATCGTCAGGTTACGTATATCGTCGATGGTATTGAGGCGTATCAAAGAAAATATGCGATAACTCGGGGGTACTCTGACTCGGTGAATGACGATCGTACAACTGCTATTATTCGGTTGGATACTATACTTAGGATTTTGATTGAGATGAATGTTGGATGAACACGATCGTGTCTTGATGGTTACATGGATAACCACAGCGTCGACGATCTTGTCTTGTGCGAGCACAACTCTAGCCTCGCTCATACATCGCGTCAGTTTGGGGAGATCGTTCCGCGTGAGCGCTGACATGGTGATTTATGTTGCAGGAATGATCGAACTCAAAAAATTAGGATATGACAACTTTGATTGTCTCGACTTGTTGGTTTGATACGAAGGCAAATTCGAGGATGTTAGGACTTGCGATTGATAATCGAATAAAACTTGAGGATTGTGTAGGTCCAATCCGCGCATCGAGAATGATTTAGTCTAGACCCAAAACAAGTGTTACGGCCCGATGAGAATGATTATTCTGCGGAAGCGTTGCATGGTGATTTCATGCCCACCGTGGACAATCGGACTCGTATGAGATCGGAGCGTGACATATTGTTAAGCTAGACGACCTTATGATCGATTACGTGAATTGGAATAGATGACTTAGGAACTGTGGAATGTAAAATTTTGGTTAGCGACGAATCATGTCATAACGTTCTTGACTTGGAAGGATTGATAGGCAGATTACGTCGAACGTGTTCGAAGAGATAGACTATGCAAAACGGCTTGATGAACGAACGATATTGATATGACGTGGAATCGGTTGAAACGTGAGTTGTCGTAGGATGGCTTTGCTGAATGACTCGGATCCCGTGCGATGAATGTTGAGATGTGTGTAGGGAATCGATGCTCGATGTTTAGAAATCGGAGTGATACGAGCTTGGGTAGAAAATCTCGTACTATCAACTTGGTTTGACCTTAGGATGGGGTCAGTATTGATATTGTTGTTTGGGAACTATGATTCCAATACTGACAGAAAGACATAGCCTAGCAGTTAGGCAGACGTCCGAGTGCGAAGTGGTAGGATTATGGAGGCACCACTCGCGAGCTCGGTTGACATGCACGTATATCAGGGATGCCCGAATATGTGCACGATCCGACTCGAGTGGTGATGGCAGATTCTCTATCACGAGACTTGGTTACAATGTATGTATTTTGGGGACGCCTAGAATATGTGCACGATCCAACTAAGTGATACGTTGAATCAAGTGAGACTTGAGGAATGGGAAGTGTCGAGAATTTTGAGATCGTGAGTTTTGAAGAAAGGATTGAGGGTAGCACGAGCGTGGCTCAGATTTGAGGGAACACATAGGAGAAATGTGTGTGAGAGTTTTTGAATGTTGAGTAAAGTGATAAGTCAATAAGTGTACTCAGTTAGTTTCGAGGGCAAAACTTTTTCTGAGTGGTGTATGATGTAGTGTCCCGTCCCGCTCAGTCAATCGGAGGAATCAAAACGCTAACGGCATTCGGACTTAGCCTTGTAATGGCTGCTCGAAGACATCGCTCAGGTAGGGTAGTTTCGGTAAACTTGCCTCATCTTAGCCTTCACATAATAAATTATATGTTTTCAACTTGTACAAGTAGGCTTGATAATAAAAGAGACGAATTCACATAGCTAAAGGGAATAATCCCAACGGGTCGAATTGAGTTAGAATATGGAAAGGTCCAACGGTCGGCTTAGAGTTGGTGCACGGCATGCTTTGAAAATGACACTCGGTCCTTCATCCCGTGGCTTGGGAGAAGAAAAGTTGGTTGAGTAGGTGAAGTTATGAATGTAGCCTAAGTCTTAGGCGTTGCCCGCATGAATGCTTCATAAAGCATGCACGGTCCTATCGTCCAAGGCTTGGCATAGCCTTGGCTTGCCCCATGAGTTAAGTTGCGTTGCACGGCTTATGATATAAGTCTAGGCACCCAAATGACTTGGTCATTCAGAAGTCGAACGCATGCACGACACATTTCTGCAATGCGAGGCTTGACGCAGCCTTTGTTCGTCGAGTCGTTGTGCGTTTAAGTCAGGCAAGTCATGTTAGGCTATCAGAGTGGTAGCAAGTACGATCCTACGAGTCTACGGTTGGGTATAACCATATAGTCTTATGGTCTCAAGGCCCGTCATATAAAGTATGACTTGGGCGATAGTGTCGTGTAGATCAGAAGTTGGTTTGAGGCACGACGCATGGACTTAGTGTTTAAGGCATGAACCACAGTTGATTCAATGAGTTTTGAAGAAAGGACCATCGAATAGGCATCGAGTTGAATGAAATGATATAGTAACATGGAAAGAATGCTCGCGACCGTGGGTCGTCGAGGGGTCTCAAATGATAGAAGTCTTGATATTGGTTTGAAAGAGATGGTAACATTGGAAGAGGAATGACTGTGTGAGACATCAGTTTGTGTCGAGTCTTGCATGATCATTGGAAAACTTGTCGACAAGGAGGAGTTTCCACGAGCGGCAACCCTGGGCGCCATGGGACCGCGTCGTTCCGGAGGGAAACATGTATAGTCGTAGCTGGACGAACAGCTCGGGTTATTCGAAAACTTTCAACGGGGCTAGCTACTTGCGTTGAAAGGGTCGCCGAATAGCAAGGCTATGGTCCATGATAGCTTGTGATGTTAGTGACCAATTCATATAGATGGGTCGGCACGGGCAGCAATCCGCGTGTGTGCCTTTGGATTGAGTCAGTTGAATATGTGAACAGTTAGAACACAAGGTTTGGTCCTAAGATTTGGCATCAACATAGGCGACGTGCTTCGGCACGAGATGCGGCGTCGGGTCTTAAGTCGTTGGCATATAGGTTGCATAAGTTAGTTGAGTCATCTTGAATTTAAGTCAGGAAATGCCGCAAGGCGAAGTCAGTCAAGTGATACTTAGTTCAGAAGTCTTGATTGGGTCTGTTGGTGATTGAAGTAGCAAGGTGCCGCGAGACGGCGATATGGTGAAGTCACATTGAGTTGCGAGGTACGGTATGATATGGATTTGTAGCACGGTCACAAGGAATTGGGTACTACTGCGTAGTTGAGTCTCTGATTTTATGTTGAAAGGCAAGCACGACTTGATAGGTTAACGTTGTTGGCACGAGAAGGGTCTTGAGGCAAGGTGTGGGTTAATATTGTCGTCGCAAGCACGAGATGGTCTAGAGACACAAAGTAGGCCAAGGCGTCGGTCCTAAAATAATCCTAAGGCAAGACTAGAAAGACAATTGAATTGAAGGGACTATGTTGCACGAAGTAAATCAAACGTGTTGGTTTTGTATGGGTGGGCGAGGAGCTCATTCCACCAATACAGTTGAGTACTGACACCCACATAGTTTTCATGTACAGGCACAGGTAGAAGCTCGTGACGTGAAGCTCGCTTGGATGCGTCGAGGCACGGAGTTCCTTGGTGATTCGAAGCTTGCGGCCGCATGGAGTCAAGACTTATACAGGACATAATGTATGGACGTCGTCTTCCGAAGCTTCCACTGGGTTCAAGACATGTATTGAGGGATGAGAGAGAGCTGAGTGACTTGTAATGTGAGCTTGAGTGAGCTTGAGAGACTTGTAATCTTGGCCTTGTGCCCCATTGTAACCTTTGTTTCAATATCAATAAAAGAGTGTTTTGAAATGACTTGTGTTTTGCTTCAAATTCCACTGCTATTAATCAATGTCTCTGCTTGGGACTTCTGTGCGACGACCCCGTAGCAGCCGCTGAAATCGGCCGTTATGGAACCCTGTAAAACCCCCAAATTTTGTGAATTTTTATTATTATTATTTTGGCTTAAATTGAATTTTACTATATTTCTTTTATGAAATGTAAATTTATTTGTTTATTGTTTTTATTTTTTTGAATAATATTAATGATAGATTCTTACATGAAAATTTCCATCCTACAAATATTTGTGAGATATTCATTTATGTATATATTATGAGGGTTAGAGATTATTTTGTCAAATGTTTTTATTGATTAAATATAAAGAATATTTCTATATAATAAATAAAATTTTCCTTGGTATATAATATATGCCTATAATCTTTTTTTTTAATTATTTTAATATTTTATACTGGAATAATTATGATTAATATTAATATAGAAGTGTATTAAATATTTTAATAGGAATAATTTTTATATGTTGACTCATATTTTAGATATGTATATATATGCATATATAAATATATATCAAATATAGTTAGTAAATGTAGATATTTTTATATATTTTTAAAATATTTTTTGACATATTATAAGTTACTTTGGGCATTTATTAGTTTATATATATATATATATATATATATATATATATATATATATATATATATATATATATATATATATATATCATATATATATATAATAAAAGAAAAAAAAGGAAGCAGTGGCAGGACCGACCACAGCACCCATAACCGACAGCCTTTAGTTGCTAACCATCAGCTTTTGGATTAAGAAAGAAGAAAAAATAAAATAATAACAATCAACCCACCCACATAAAGTGGGCGGGCCCCCCCCCCCCCCCCCCCCCCCCAAAATTTTTGCTTGCTGCTGAAAGCAGCAAGCTCACGACAAATCCGCAACCCGTGGGAATTTCTTAGTATTAAACCTATTTGTATTAGGTTTTTGCTATAACTTGTTATATATATAACTTTTTCTACAAACATCAAAACCCTAGACTTCCAAAACGAAAGTTGCGGCTGATCATACCCCCTTCGTCTACGAGTTCGTTTCACCCACGATGGAGCTTTGTGCACGACGAAAGGAGCATCGGAAGTCAGCCCCTCGTCACCCACGGAGCAGTTTTTCAACTCAAGGTACCCTACTTCCCTACGACGTAACTTTTTACTCGTAGTACCGATTTTCGATCCGTAAGATTTTTTGGAAAGTAGACTTGATCCTCTTCGAGATCCTCTAGGTGGATTTTGAAACAACCCATCGATTTGCTCGAAAAATCGAGACAAAGTTGAAGAAAAACCTATTTTCTGTAATACTAAAAACTGTTTTAAAACGACAACTTGTCGGCCAATTTTTTTGCTGTGCAGTAAATAATTGTAGAAACTAATTAAAAGCAGTCATAGACAATATAACCAAGATCAAAACGTACCTGGTAGATCTGTGTTTCGATTTATGTGCATGAAATAATCTGTTGTTGAAGTTTGTCAAAAAAACTAGTTTTCGAAACATTAAAAATCCCGGTACGTGGTACGTCCCAAAAAACCGGATGACCCCACACAAACCAAAGGCATCAAAAGGTGCGTATAGACTTTGTAGACGTGTGGGCTTTGACGGAATTTAAATTGGTCGCGTGAGCGCGACGAATTTGACCCGTATCCGTCGAAGAACGCTGTATCGACCATTTTCAAAATTTTCCAATTACTTTGTGCACACTCGTCAAACCATGATAAAACTTGCGCCATTGGACTCAAAATATTTTTTTGGTCCTGCATGCCAAGTTTGGTCCGATTCTGTGAAGGTTGATCGGAACGCCAAAATTGGCGGGCCCGCGACTCGATTCATCGGGCGATTTTGTGCACAGCTCATCGAAATCCAAAATTGGACATACCGTTGGATTTGTCTTCTCAAACCAAATCCGTAGACATGTAGTTTGATGACTTTAGAGACCGTAGGTTCTGGCACGCATTTCGGTGCAAAGCGGGTCCAACGGCGGACATCGTTTTGATCCAAAATTACGATTTTACCCCTGTTTCGAAATTGGACTTTCGGACATGCGTTTTTTAGGTATATCTTTTACACCGAAAATGTTTTTGATATTTGTTTCAGCATCCGGGAACGTTTGCGGAGGTTCCACTCTTGTAGCTTCTTCTCACTTGCCGATTTCCCCTACTAGACGTCGTCAAAACACCTTCCAACCATCAGACAAGTATACCTTGCTATATTTACTGTCATATTATTTATTTTTAGTATTTATTTACTTTGTTTCATATTTTTATAAACTGTGCGTCCAAGCCACACTTGGGTGCAAGCGACTTTATCAGTCGTTTCTTTGTTTTATTTTTATTTGTTGCATGTCGACTTAGTTATAGTGGACTACCCTTCTATTGTGGGATATTCTTATATCTCCGTTGGCCATGACACCTACACTACACGGTTTGAGACATGTTGCTAGGGGCACGGCTTGCATATTGACTGGCCCTCTTTATGTAAGAAGTTGTGTGACGGATAGATGATCGTAACTGCTATGACCAGGCTTTTAGAGACTTAAGCAGTTACAAAACTGGACGAGCATGGGCATGACTTGGACAGTGGAGAACATTGGGGGAGGACAGTCGCTAGTGCATATGGGAATCCAAACAGGTAAACCACAGTCTCCGGATGGAACTGTGGCGATTATATTTGCAGATACCCTCTGACGTTTTGGACGTTACGGCCGGATATGGATTACTGGATGCCAGTTACGTACTTATAGCCTAAAATTCCACCCATGCGCATGAAAGTTGTCCTCTAAATTGCACAATAGATGGTTAGAATTCTCTTTACATATTGGTGTCTAGGAGAGTCTTGCATATTATTATTATTATTATTCTGACAGTTCATATTAGCATGTTCTTCCTGTATCTTGTTACGTCCCTCTGAGGACCTGGTGATCTCTCCAGGTATAGACGACGAACAGTATTCCGAGGAGTACGGTTCTGGACTAGAGTCTCCATTTGCAGCTGAGGAGGTCTCGCCTTCGGAGCCTATTTGATTCTATTATTAGTTGATGGACTTATGTAGTTAATACACTTTTTCATATTCATTTCAGTTGATTTCTTTTCAGTAGCTCGGTAGTGGATTTGTTTTCGCCCGACAGATATTTCTCTTTATTTTGAGTTGAGACATTTGGTTTGTTATTTCTCTTATTTATCACTGTGGATGAGATATAGATACTGCCTGTGACCATGTTATATTGTTATGAGATGGGGCTCTTTTATTACAGCTTATGTGTGTATACGTAGATTCTATATATTGGAGTAGTCTGCGTATGCATACAGCTGGCATGTACGTATTTCCTAGTCCTACATATATTGGGATTGGGGCGTTACAAACCCGCCTTGTACGAGCGCAATCTAGGCTCGTGCGGCATCACGCCTTAGCGAGGATGATCGCTCCTACGGGAGTGGGGCGTGACAACCCATGCTCAATCTAGACATGATCGTTTCTGAACATTTCAAGCTGTGTGATGGTACATGGCCCAAAAGAATGGAATTAAGGTCCCAAAAATTTTAACCTCCGTATATATTACTAATATGAATTCTCCATTTTTAGAGTTAGGCCTTCCTATTTTTTTAGAAACTACAATAACATGGTCCTTAGAATATCATAAAAGGCTATTTTTTTAGAATGGTTAAAAAATCAAAATTTAGTAATTTATACATGAACTTTAAAGTATTAATGTCACGACCCGATTCCAATATCATGCCCAGCCTGCACCGTTGTGAGACGGCAGCCAGGGGCGGATCCAGAAATTATAGTTGGGATGGGCTGGCAAAAATTTGGGTGGGCTGGAAGTAGATAAATCCATATAAAAAAACAAAAACAAAAAATTGTATAGAAAAAAATGTAATTTTTTTTGTGGGGTGGGCTCCAGCCCACCCCACCCTACCTCTGGATCCGCCCCTGTCGCCAATAGTATGCTGTGTCAATCAGTAGCAACGCAGGCACAAACATTCTAAATATGGAATAAAACTTTATTAAACATTTGAATAAAACTAAAGTCTAAGTAAAGCAAACATCAACAGAACTAACATCCCGTTGTCACAACTTGTTTCTTTATTACAACTTTTTAGAAGAAAGAAACTAATCAGAAAGGGTGCAAATAGGACTCTTAGTTCCTCTATCCTGGTTCAGCTAACTCCTCGGAACCCAAGTCGGGTCCGTAGTAGGAACTATAGGCCAGCTTCTCATCTTCGCAATCACCTAAAATATTGGTCTCCATTCAAAAGAGGAACAAGAACAAACAATCTATTCCATCATTTTATTTAATAATTAAAAATGAGACAAGAAGCAGTTTATACAGAAATATTTTTTTCTAAATATAAATAAAGAAGCAGATATGCAATTAAATTTCTGGAAATGAAATGAGATGATGCAATCTATCTAGCAGTAGTGTTTTGAGCACGTAATGTCACGACCCGCACACTAGAGAGGGGCACGAGCACGTGGTTACGTCCAGCCTACGCCGCAGAATCGGCGGTAGAACGCTGTATATAGGGTCTGTAAATACTACGACTAAAATAGATAAATGTACCTGTACAATATATAACTCCGAATGGAGGTGACATAGCAATACAGTCTCAATCACATAATCAAAACTAAGGTAGATAGCATGAAAAGAGATATGATAGATAAAACAGGAAATGAGTCCAAATCTATAAGTCAGAGCTAACACAACATCCAGAGTCTCAGATAATATAAGTATAAAGATACTACAAACTGAAATGTACTAGCTGGCTCGCAGGCCAGGAAAACCTAACTAAACTATGCTACTCAGGATGAGCAAAGTTCAGTGGCTCTACCAATAAGCCACGGTCTAAATCTAGTCCATCAGACTCAACCCCATAGTAGGTCGGGCAGTCAGTCTCAGAGTCATCTGTAAAATTTGTCAACGGTATCCTGTCAGGAAAATGAGCAAGTACAAACACCAACAGCAGTTCCATATGAATTGAGAAATACTATAAGAGACAACAATAATAAAATACAAGACAAAAGATATATGCGACTTGGGAACCATTTGAAAGTCGAGTTACAACCCTTGAACCAAACAAGGACCGGAGTTGTAACCCTTCTTCCAAACAGAATTTGGTCTCAAATCATGGTACAGTATAAAAGACAGATAGAGCATATGAGAAATGAATCATAGCATGGTGAAAATACAGTAAGTAAAGGTGAACTGGAATATAAGATATGACAATAAATATAAAAAGGTGATTTGAACTATTAGAGCGATATGTGATCGGCTAGGGAAGCAAGAGATGGTTATCCACTTGGCCCGGCAATCCGCAGTATACTCAACGAAGAGTCATGCCGTCCAACCTGGATAACTGGTAATGGGGTGTCTGCTGCACCCTACGTGAGGTGAGGGTGGCGCTAGCAAAATATAGTTACAGGAAGGCTTTGATCACATAACCCCTAATAATTCTTCCATCCCCGAATAGTATCACGGATCCAGACATGGCACGTCATGACACGGGGTTCAAGAGTAGGGGGCCAGCCCACTCCCAAATCAGTGTCTATATAAGTACAGGAACACATGAATATCTCATACTCATATACCAAGGGAGTCTAGGAATAACATCTCATGACAGGATCCGACGTATACTAGTCCGTGAAACGTCGTATCAGGAATCATGTAAAACACTACGACTGAATCGGATATAGTAGATATCAAGACAATGAAAACTATCAGTAAATGTACTCGCCTATGGTCCTGAGCTGATAAGGTGAACAGACGCTCAGAGTGATCACAGACATAAAATAAGATACTATGAGTCAAACAGGTCTTAATACTGAAAAAAGAAACTAATATAATCCATGAATGCAAGTCTAAGTCAAAACTAGGTCAATCTAGGTCAAACTGAGTCATACTAGGTCATACTGGTTCATACTAGGTCATACTAGGTCACTGGAAGTCAATCCAAGTCAAACTGGGTCAAAGGTTGACTTATAGTTGACTTTTGGTCAAAAAGTCAACTTTGGTCAACTCTGATCAACTCTAGGTCAAACCTAGGTCAAACTAGTCTAATGTTGACCAACTGTTGACTTTCAGTCAACTGGTCAACTCTGGATTGGTTTCGGTCAAATCGGGTCGCTTAAAGACTAAGTTTGACTCTCGGTTGACTTTTGTTGACTTTTGGTCAAAAAGGTCAACCGACGTCAAAACTAGTCTATGAGCACCATATTTGATCATTACCAACCACGGGAATCAAATTCTAACTCTATCTTAGACTTCTAACACCAATATCCTATTCCTAGGCAAAACTAGTATTTACCCTTCTAAGGTAAATTTCGATACCTTGCCCAATCCCAAGGAAACCCCACAAATACCCATGGTACTAGCCTAGACTCCTTAGGGTAGCTAGATATCAACCTATCTAAGGTTTACCTACCAAGGGAAATGGGTATCCTAGGTATCTAACCTAGTTTTAGGATATGTGTAGGTTTACCCTATTACCTACCTTACCATATCATGAATTTTACCCTCTACTATACCACACTCATCTACACCACTCACTCTCATGATACACTCCTATATTTATCATACCCATAGGCTCTCCTATAGGTTTCCTATAGTTTAGACATAGGCTAATCTATGTGCTACTAGATTCACTCATATGAAGGCTCTCACATACACACACACAATACCTCACAAACCCTCACACACACATAGGCAATAATGGACTGATATGTGGCAATATAGGACAGCAATCAAGGGGGAAAATTGGGCTGATGTGAAGGAAATGTGAGGACAACCACTTGGGCTAAAACAGGACAGCCAAGTGGGGGTTTAGGTGAGTTCAAGTGACAGCCAAGTAGGGGCCAAACCTGGGCTGAAACAGGACAGAAATGAGGGACTGGTTTTGGGGTTTTATGGACTGAATTTAGTAGCCAAAGGGGACTGGTTTTCAGTCCAAATGGACTGTTTAAGTGACTGCCAAGGGTGGGGGTTTTGTGGGCAATACTGGACTGAATTTGGGCTGTCCTTGGGCAGTCCAAGGGGACTGCCAAGTAGCTCTTTTCTGGACTAAAATGAGAGGGTACAATGACAGCCAAATGCTGATATTTGGGACAGATTTTGGGTAATGTTAGGACTGAAATTTTAGGCCAAAGGGGACTGGAATGAGAGGTATTTTCTGTGGCAAAATAGGGCAGCCATCTATGGCAAAAATCTGGAATGTTTGGGCAGCAAAGGCTTGGTTTTTTGGACTGTCATTAAGTGGTGTTTGGACAGCAGATATATGGGTTTCCCCCTCCTCCTATTCACTCACAACTCATCTCATTCATCTCTCTCTATCTCACCCTCAAACACACACATACATATATTCTTCCAAATCCAACTACCAATCAAATTCTCAATCCCATTCTCTCTAACACCTCACAAGCGCACACACTCCCATGCCCCATAGCCGAACCTGTCATGTCCCTTCCCAACACAACACAAACACCACACCACATAATATATACACTAATATATATATAAGCCATATATATATATATATATATATATATATATATATAGAATGATATATATAATCTTATATATATATATACAAATAGATTATAGGAAATGATACATAGAAGAAATCATTCCTAAACAAGGCAAAAATTTGGAATAATATAGAACACACCAAAAATCAATGCACAAACAATATTCATGTGTCCAAATAGGGGGTTTTCCTATTGGACACGATCCTACATATTGGACACCTCTAAAAATGTCCAAATGGACACAAAATAGTCTCTAATGGAGACACAACCATGGAAAACATTCCTATGGGTTCCTAACCATTCTATATGAAATGGAAAACTATTTTAGAGAAGGGTTTTACCTATTTTGGAGATGGAACTATGGTGGAGCTCTCAAGAAATGGGAAGAACCTTTGGAGAAGAAGAAGAAGAAGTGGATGAGAACAAGTGAAGATGACTTTCTCTCTCCTCCCCACCCCTACATGTGGTCGGCCAAGCAAGCTCCAAAACCCCCTTTTTACTATTTACAAGTTTGCCCCTCTATTGTTTTATTAGCTCTATACAAGTTTGCTTAGGGTTTGGGGGTTAAAAATGTAAATCTAAAGTTCTAATTAGGTCTAACCTAATCCATGGGGTCATGATTAATTCTTCTAACTTTTGATGGTAATATTGTGGGCCATGGCTAACTAGTGTGTGGGTCCGCTAAGGTCAAAACTACCCCGGGTCCCCGAAACAAGTCAAAACAAGTCGGAATGAGTTGAAATTCGAACCCGACTCAAATAACCCCAAAATAATACAATAAATAAATAAATAATTCCAAAAAAAATTTAAAGTGGAAAATTACCAAAATACTGCTGTTCGTGAAAACTGGGGGTGACAAATCTATCCATCTTAAAAAAATTTTGTCCTCAAAATTAAAACCAAACAATAGTAAAATATCAAATTCATAAGTCATGGCTTAAACTTTAAATGATTTAAAATCTCAAAAATCAAAGCATGAATTAAATGTCTAAAATTATAAAATTGCTCTTAAATAGAAACTGGGTGCTATAAATCTATCCACCTTAAAAATCATCCTCGAAAATTAAAATAAAGTAACACAGAAAATCATACAAATCGATAATCGTAAGCGTCTGTCCAAAATCACGATACTCAGAACCTCCGTCATGCTAGTGAGCAAGGCTACGATAATCACAGAGTCCTCGACTATGGTACATACCTCTAGAATTATGGTATTTAAATTTTTTGTATTGTCGTATGCTTGGCAGCGAAAACCTTAAATTCCTACACCCGAGAAATACGTCAATAATCCGACTATATGTCCTCACTATGCCTGCTAGCATGACCCTAGAGGATTCTAAAATCTCATAATCGAGGCGACCTAGCCCATACGACTTATCTCAGAAGAATATCACATCACAAGAACAAAATTTCATCAAACGATCAAAGGACAGATAGAATCGAAGTTCAAGACAGTTTATAAGAAGGCAAATACGGAAAGGAGATTCGAAATATTGGAACCTGCTATCTGCTTTGCTACTGCCTGAGTGGGCTCAACTGTCATGGCGAAAGCTCGCCCCTGCTCGCCTCCTCTAGCCTGCCGTACCCCGTCCTGGTCTCTTCGGATTCTACTAGCGTGGCAATCCCTCAGCTGGTGGTCAGGCGCCCCACAGTATAAGTAGACGCCCAACCTCTTCCTGCAAACCTCTCTAGTGTGACCTGGCTTCCCGCAGAAGTTGCACTGTGTAGCTGGCCTCTGGCCCTGACCCTGACCCTGATGCTGCTGGGCACGCGCCGGTGCCTGCTGGATCTGCAACTGAGGCTGCTGCTGAAACTGCTTCTGCTGGAAATATGGGTGCTTCGCTGGCCCTGCACTCGAACTAGCTCCAATAGCGTCACTGCTCCTCTTCGGCTTCAGGCCGAAGTCCTCCTCCGCAATCTGAGCCTCCATCAAGATCTGCTCAAAGGTCGCATCTCGTCGCCCAGATGTGCGAGTGCGTACTGCATGAATGAGACCCCTCCTGAACTTTCGGGTCTTGTACCCCTCATCCTGAACCAAACTGGGTGCAAACCTGCTCAGGCGGAAGAACTCCGCTGCATACTCGTCTACCGACGAGTTTCTCTGCACCAGACTGGCAAACTGCCCCTCCAAAGCTGTCAAGGCAACATCTGGGTAGAACTTCTCCTTAAAGAGTTTCCTGAAGTCCTCCCAAGATATACCTCTCACTGACGCACGCGGATCCGTACAGTACCAAGTCAGCGCTATGTCGAAAAACTGGCTCGCTGCAGAAGTCACCCACAGACCTCTCGGAACCTCTGCCAACTCCAGACTCCGCTGGACATCCTCTAGCCAGTCGTCCGCGTATAGGATACCCTCGGTACCCTTGAACTCCCGCGGGTTCATCTTCCTGAAGTGGAGGTGTGTATCGGGCCTCCCCTGACCCTGCTGCTGTACTGATGCTCCCTGAACTGTAGCCGGTGCACCTCTCTCCACTGCTGCCATCGCTAGCTGATGCGAGTCCTCCATAGTCTATCGTAGTACCTCCGCCTGACGGTACTGTGCCTCTGCCTGTGCTCTCTGTGTCTGCAGCATCTGCTGCAGAAGGGCCATCATACCCTGAGTGTCTGCCGGTAACTGACGCGGCGGTGGAAGAATATCAGGGATAACCATAGACGGTCCCGCTGCTGGAGGTGGAAGACCTCCTGGAACCGTCGCTGCTGCTGCTCCCGCCGGAGGGGCAGGAACTGAGATAGTAGCTCCCTCAGCTGTAGCTCCCGCTGTCGGAGGTGGAAGACCTCCTGGGACTGCCACTGCTACTCCCGCAGCCGGTGGTGGAAGACCTGCCGGATCGGGCCTCTCCGGAACTGTACTAGACCCTGCTGCATGAGAACGAGTCACCGTCATCCTGAAGATGAATTGAACCCAAGAGATCAATATGGCACATGATAAAATATTATCAAAGGAGGACAATTGAATTCAAATGCAAGAAGAGTTGTCATGGTAATCAAAAGATCAGAGTTTTTCCTAAAATATGATTGAGTAACTCCTAACATACCCGAGATACTATGTCCTAATTACAGGCTCGTAATTAGCACTCTAAGTCGAGCACCATTACGAGTTCGTACTAGTTGCGACACTGACCTGCATGGGCCACCACAAAAACGTGTCACGACCCGCACCCTAGAGAGGGGCACGAGCACGTGGTTACGTCCAGCCTACACCGCAGAATCGGCGGTAGAACGCTGTATATAGGGTCTGTAAATACTACGACTAAAACAGATAAATGTACCTGTACAGTATATACACTCCGAATGGAGGTGACATAGCAATACAGTCTCAATCACATAATCAAAACTAAGGTAGATAGCATGAAAAGAGATATGATAGATAAAACAGAAAACGAGTCCAAATCCATAAGTCAGAGCTAACACAACATCCAGAGTCTCAGATAATATAAGTATAAAGATACTACAAACTGAAATGTACTAGCTGGCTCGCAGGTCAGGCAAACCTAACTAAACTATGCTACTCAGGGTGATCAAAGTCCAGTGGCTCTACCAATAAGCCACGATCTAAATCTAGTCCATCAGACTCAACCCCATAGTAGGTCGGGCAGTCAGTCTCAGAGTCATCTGTAAAATTTGTCAACGGTATCCTGTCAGGAAAATGAGCAAGTACAAATACCAACAGCAGTTCCATATAAATTGAGAATACTATAAGAGACATCAATAATGAAATACAAGACAAAAGATATATACGACTTGAGAACCATTTGAAAGCCGAGTTACAACCCTTGAACCAAACAAGGACCGGAGTTGTAACCCTTCTTCCAAACAGAATTTGGTCTCAAATCATGGTACAGTATAAAAGACAGATAGAGCATATGAGAAATGAATCATAGCATGGTAAAAGTACAGTAAGTAAAGGTGAACTGGAATATAAGATATGACAATAAATGTAAAAAGGTGATTTGAACTATTAGAGCGATATGTGATCGGCTCGGGAAGCAAGAGATGGTTATCCACTTGGCCCGGCTGTCACGACCCGCTACCCAAATTGTTGGGCCAGGCGGAGTCATGCCCAGCCTACGTTGAGATAAAACGTAGTAAGCTGTTCTAAACACAACAGGATAGGACTAAATGTGCTAACAGTTCTATAAGTGAATAACAGTCATAAATGCTCCAAACACAAAAGTCGTCTCATATATAGAAATAAGTCCAAAGTACAAGTGATCTGAAATGTAAAACTGGATACATGTCCAGTTATAAAATATGTAGCCTAATACATGACTACTCTCAAAAATTCTAAAAATACAAAAGACAACTAGGCGAGGTTCCCCGCAGGAACATCCTCGTAAAGCAGAGCCGGGTCCTCGACAGTAACCCAATAATATGTGTCGCAGAGTAACTCATCCTCAGTAAGGACACCTACAACGTTATCCTGTCAGGACGGGAGCAAGTACTGAATCTAACAAACTAGCATATGAAACATAGAAATGAACATAGGAGAAAATAACTGGAGACATGGTATCACACAATCTATCATGGCAAGGGCACATATGTCATAGAGATAGATGTATATGTAATATTTAAAACTGTAGCAGGTACGTGATCGTCAATAGGTGTAAAATGTACTGTGGTACAAGTATATAAAATGTACTTCCGTACAAGTAAAACAAGCGATAGATGTACATACGTACAAATACAGCTGATGCACCTACGACAAGGTATACATAGAATGTCAACCTTGTTCGGTACGTACATACGAGTAAGGGGGCATGATCACGTACGCTACTAACAGTTTCCCCATAACCCATATTCTAATCATGTAAGAGATACATCAAGACTGTTCTAAGCATGGTAGTAACTGAAAGTACAACATGTAGAGATCTAACTTGCTACCCCAAGGATCAGCATTTAACATGGTGGGGTTTGCAGTTCATTTATGTGACAATATATAAAGTTTGTAGAAAGTACTTGCCTCTAGCAAAGCAAAGCAAAACAAGCTGCGATAAAAGTGCTATGGATGTCCGGTAACTCGTCACTGTAGAAATAAATACATAAACTTAGCTTTTACACTAAGCTAAAATACTAGGACACTAATTGGTGCGACATGATTTGTGACTGGGCACCTAGCCAAAATGACGACTTTGGCATAGGAGAGCAATGTGGGGTGACACACTACTTTAACTATCTCTCTAGGGTCTTTACAATAGTGAGGGGTGGGGTTCAACACGGCTAAAACTCAAAATAACACAAAAAGCTACAAGTCGTAATTAATCAAAAAATAAATCAAATGATCATTGTGTTCTAACAATTTTAGAGATAGACAAAAGGCTTATTTTTACATAAAATAAAGTACCAAAATGATCTTTGCTAATTGTAGAAATTTATTATAATTTTTTTGGAATTTATTAACCAGTACAAGTATTTTATAAAAATCAGTTTTCCTATGTATACAGAAAATGAGTTTTGGTTCCACAAGCCAAACTAGTGGCAAAACTATAATTTAAATACTACAAAAATTATACTAAATTAGCTAAAGTAACATAGTATCTAAATACTATTTTTTCAGAATTTTAACAATAATTTAAGTATTTTTAGAAATCCAAAAACAGCATTACACACTATTGAAATTAAATAATTAATTATCTGCGTATTTTGACCATGTATATAATTTGAACCAAAGTTCAAATACAGGACCCAAGGCCATGAATCAAGTCTAATATGACTTGTACAGGTCTTGAATGTGTGAAAACACATTTGGGCCCAAAAACCCATGCTAGGCCTGGACACCAAAAGGTTGCAGTAATTTAAATACACTAAAAATACAATTTGGTAAAAAAATGCAAAATAAATATTATTATTTTAATAAGGTAAATTTATACAAAATGAATATATACATAACTATGCCAAAGTACATATATATATACATAAGGAAATACTTAATTATAAAGTATATATATATAATATATATATATACACAAGAAAATATATACATATATACATATGTGTACATAATACATATATATATATATATATATATATATATATATATATATATATTATATATATAAAAAAAATATATATATATGTATATATATATACTTCATTTTTAGTACTTTATTATATTATGGATGTATATATATATATATATATATATATATATATATATATATATATATATATATATATAAAACAGCATATATATATACATAATATAGTATATATAATAATACATATATATATACAAATACATGTATACATATATATATAAATATATATATTAAAACAAAAAGAAAAGAAAGAAAAAGAAACAGAAAAAGAAAAAGAAACAGAAACAGAAAGGGGGGCTCGAACCCGAGCTGCGCAGGGGGGGTTAAGTTAGGTCGAGCTGGCCAGGGGGTCAGCCCGTGGCTTGTGTTAGAGTTTAGGTTTGTTTATTTTATTTAGGTATTAGGTTAATAACATAGTAGCCCGAAATACCACTCTGTGTCCTGACAGTTTGGGACACAGAGTCTGCGTGTCCGTGCTATGCACGACACGCACGAGCTTCGATTTACGTGTCCAAGTACTGGACTAAGGTCCCCGTGTCCTCGCGAGTCTCGCGCGTGAAAACGAGACACGCACGACACGATTTGAGTCATGTTACCTACGTGTCCGTCTTTGGGGGAGGATTCGATCGTGCTGGACGGCGGCTGCGGCGACGTCGCGGTGGCGCTCGGGTGGCGCTGGGCTCGGCTTGGTGCGGCGTGTCGAATGGTGGTGGTGGATGAGGGTGTTTGTCGCTGTGGGGGTGGCGTAGGGGATCGCCGGAGTTAGGGTTAGGGTTTGGCTCGTCGGGGAAGAAAGGGGGGTTGGGGTGGTCGTTTAGGGTTAGGGTTTCGTCTGGGGAAGGAAGGGGGGTTTTATAGATGTGTTAGGGCGGTGCTAGGTCGGTCGGGGCAGCCGAAAATGGCCGGGGCTGCCCGTCATCGGTCGTTGGCGACGTGGCTGGTCGTCGAGGGCAGTTAGGATTAGGATTAGCGTTTAGGTCCCTGTAATTTAGGAATTTACGGATAGGTCCCCAAGTCACTAATGTGCAAATATAAATTTGCACTCCACATTTAAAAAACAATTCATTAATTACAAACTGATATATTAACAATTTAATAAATTGCATACTGATATAAAAACAATTCAAAAATTGCAAAATGATATTAAAATATTTTAAAAAATTACAAATCAATATTTTGTATTAAAAATTCATTTAAAAATCATTTAAAAATTCTAGAAAATTCCTAAAAATCATAATAAATATTTTTAAGGCTAAAAATGACATTAATAATTAATTAACACTAATTTTATAATTTTTGAAAACAGGGGCTTACAAGTCTTCCCCCCTTAAAAAATTTTGTCCTCGAAATTACAAGGATTGAAGACCCGACAATATTCTAACATAGCAAGCAATGCAACAAAATGACTAAGGCTGCGATCGAAACTAACCTCTAAGGTATCAAGCTAGAACGGGTGGTTTCCTCGCAGCGGTTGGATCGAACAAGTAAGGGTATCTCTTCCTCATGTCCGACTCCCTCTCCCAAGTAGATTCACCTGGGGAGTGACGGCTCCAAGCTACTCGTGCTAGGGGTATAACCTTGTTCCTCAGCCTCTTTTCTTTTCTGTCTAACATCTCCACTGGCTGCTCAGAAACTGTAAGGCTCGGTCCGACCTCCAACTCTGTATGATCTAGCACATGACTGGGGTCTGGAACATATCTCCTCAGCTGAGATACGTGAAAGACGTCGTGAACTCCTGCTAGGTTGGGTGGAAGTGCAACCCTGTAAGCTATCTCTCCGATCCTGTCAAGTACCTCGAACGGCCCGATGTATCTGGGGCTCAGCTTCCCTCCTCGTCCGAACCGGATCGTCCCTCTAGTAGGTGATATCTTCACTAGCACCATATCACGTCTGTGAAATCAGTCCAGTATTTCTGCCTATCCTGAGCTACTCGAGCCTGTCTCTGATCATCCCGACTTTCTCTGCTGCATCCGTGATCATCTCTGGCCCAAGCATAACTCTGTCTCCAACATCATCCCAAAAGAGCGGTGTGCGGCATCGTCGTCCATATAGCGCCTCGAAAGGAGACATACCGATACTGGCTTGGTAGATTGTTGTATGAAAACTCTACCAAGTGCAGATGGCTCTCCCAAGATCCTCCGAAGTCCAGCACGCAGGTCCCAGCATATCCTCCAGTGTCTGTATCGTCCTCTCGGACTGCCCATCTGTCTGCGGGTGGTACGCCGTACTGAACTTGAGCCTATGCCCAACTCCTGCAAGCTCCTCCAGTAGTGGGATGTGAATCTGCTGTCTCTGTCTGACAAGATGCTCACGGCACTCCGTGTAGGCAAACTATCTGCATGTAGCTCTGCCAACTTCTCGGTGGAAAGCCCCACCTTGAAGGGTATGAAGTGCGCACACTTCGTCAGCTGTCTACGATGACCCAAATGGCATCCTTCCCTCCTTGGGAACGAGGAAGCCCTGAAACGAAGTCCATCGAATATGTTCCCACTTCCACTCAGGAATGGGTAACGGCTGCAACAAACCAGCTGGCCTCTGGCGCTGCCTTGACCTGCTGGCAAACTAGGCATCTCGAGATAAAATGATACATCCCTCTTTATCCCGTGCCACCAAAGATGTTCCCGCAAGTCACGTACATCTTGTTAGCACCAGGGTGAATAGAATATCTTGATCGGTGCGCCTCTACAAGACTGCCTCTACCAGCTCTCCTTCGGCACGCACAATCGGCTGCCATGCCTCAAGGATCCATCCTCTGCTATAGTGAAGTCATCTAGCAATCCTGCTAAAGCCTGGGGTCGAAGTCTATGAAGACTCTCATCTGTATACTGTGCCTCCCGGATCTGCTCCATCAAACCTGACTGAATGTCAAGCGCCATCATCTGTATCACTGATCCTGGCCGAACTAGCTCGATACCGAGCTTCTCCAGATCCTCCGTAATGCCGATCAATCATCAGGTACCATGCCATCGGATGCCTGCTCAGCGCATCCGCCACCACATTTGCCTTCCCGGGTGATACTGTAAATTGATGTCGAAGTCCTTCATCAACTCCAACCATCGTCTTTGTCTCATGTTCAGCTCTTTCTGCGTGAACACATACTTCAAGCTTTTGTGGTCAGTAAAGATCTCTACACGCTCTCCGTATAAGTAATGTTTCCATAACTTGAGTGCAAAGATCACCGCAGCTAACTCTAGGTCATGGGTAGGATATTTCGCTCATGAGTCTGCAATTGCCTAGATGCATAAGCAATCACTTTCCCATGCTGCTATAGGACATCATCCTAGCCCCTTCCCAGAAGCATCGCTGTATATGGTGAAACCTCCAGAACCTGAAGGTAAAGTCAGAACTGGAGCGGTCGTCAGCCTCCTCTTCAGCTCCTCAAACGCTGTTGGCAGTCCTCTGACCAGATGTACTCTGGCCTTCCGTGTCAGCTTCGTCATGGGTTCAGCTATCCTAGCAAAGTTCTGGACGAACTTTCTATAATAGCCTGCTAAACCCAGAAAGCTCCTGATCTCTGAAACTGACGGGAGCCTTCACGTCTCAACTGCAGCAATCGTCTTGGGATCCACCAAGATTCCATCTCCAGTGACTACATGGCCGAAAACTCCACTCGGTCTAAAAGAACTCGCACTTCGGCAATTTGGCAAAACAATCTCTCCTGCCTCAGAATCCCCAAAACTATCCGCAAGTGCTCTACATGCTCCTCTGGCGTCTTCGAGTATCAGGATGTCGTCGATAAACACTACGACGAACTTATAGATACTGGTGATGAAATGTCTATCATCAAGTCATAAAGAAAGCGGCGTATTTGTGAGTCCAAATGGCATCACCAGAAACTCGTACTGCCGTACTTGTGTGAACGCCGTCTTCTGGATGTCTGCGCCTAACCTTCACTGGTGGTACCCGAATCTCAAGTCTATCCTGGAAAACACCTTCGCCCGCTTAAACTGGTCGAACAAATCATCTATCCTGGGCAGAGGATATTTGTTCTTGATGGTGATGGCATTCAAGGCCCGGTAGTCAATACACAACCGGACTGTTCCATCCTTCTTAGGCACAAAGCGCACTGGTGCTCCCCATGGAGAAGCACTGGATGAATGAAACCCTTTTTCAATAGGTCATCAATCTGCTCTTTCATCTCTATGGCCTCCTTGGGATTCACTCTATAGCAAGCCCGGGATACTGGTGATGAACCCGGCACTAAATCTATAGTGAACTCCACATCTGTCAGGCGAAAGTCCTGAAAGATCCTTGGGAATACATCCATAAACCTGATGATAGGGTGTGGCGGTGCTATGTCCCCGACTGTCGCACAACAGTTCGGCTCTAGGCTGATCTCGGCCCTGTCCTCCTGACACTGAATGGTGCTGTGCCTGGGGGACTGAAAAATACTACCCTCATGACAATCTATAGATGCATGGGCATAGCTAAGCCAGTCCATCCCAATATTATCATAACCGGGGAGTGGCATCACAAAGAATCGTCCCTGAACTCTCTCGGCTATAAAAATAGAACATCTATAAATAGATCTAATAGGCACTGGTCCTCCTCCCGTCATCACTCTACTAATCCGCAGTAGTGTAGCTACTAGATGGTGTTTATGCATAAACTCTAATGATAGGAAGCTATGAGATGCACCAGAATCAAACAAACATACAGCTAGAAAAGTATGCAAATAAATATGACCTGTGATGACGTCAGCTAAGTAATCCGGCTCCGAAACCTGCTCCGGCTCTGGCTCGAGGGCTAGGCTATAAACCTTTCCCTGAGGTCCTTTCTGTACTGCAGATGCTGCACAAACCTCTGCTGCTGAGTCGGAAGTGGTCCTCTAGGTCCCTTGGCTACTGGACATTCCCGTATCATGTGGGTGGCAGACCCACAAACTAAGCAGCTTCAGCCTCTTCCAGCAGATGGAGTAATCGTGCCCTGGTCTTCCGCAGAAAGAACATATAGCTCCCTTTGCTGCTGTCGGGGTCCCGGGGCTCGAACTGGCGGGGTCGGTGATGTGATGTAGGGGACGGTAAGTCTGTGGGGGGGTCGGTGCTCTCTGCTGGAAAGCCTGACGCTTGGACGGTCCCTCATGATGTACAGAAGCCGGCCTCTTGCTAGATAGAGACGCTCCTCAATGCTCCGGGCCAACTCTAGGCTCTGGTAGTAGTCAGTCGTACCGTTCGCCACTATAAGAATGCCAATGTCTGGAACTGGACCATGGTAAAACCTACGGGTCATCTCTCTGGATCTGCAACCAGACTAGGAGCGAAACGGCTCAGGCGACTAAACTCTGCCGATACTCATCAACAGAATGGTTCCCTGCTGGATTCTGGAATCGTAGCCCCATGGCTACTCTAGCAGTGGTCGAGATGAATTTCTTCTTGAACTGGGTCTTGAACTGATCCCAAGTGGCTCTCCCTCTCGCAAACAACGGCTCATTCCGGAACCAGACTCCTGAAGTCTATCAGCAAAAATCCTGCTGCCTCGACCTGGAGGTCATCCGACATCCTAACTCCCAGAAGCTTTCTTCTACGAATCTAGCCAGTCATCTGCTACTACTATGCCCTCAGTCCCTAAGAACTCCGGGATTCAGACCCATGAAGTCCTTGATCGTCCCCGCTCTCTGCCGTGGCTCTACATATGGTAGGACCACGGGACGTCCCTCAGAACGCTCCATGCTCTGGCGGAGTAGGGTAGTCTGCTCCTGATGGGTTGTTAGGAACCCCTGAATCAGAGTGAGCAGCTGGTTCCCGTCGAGTGTGACGGAAGCCTGGGTGGGTATAGTGATAGGGGTGATAGAAGTATCGGGTCCTGCTGGGCCTGTGATGTGGAAGGTGGTTGTGGTATCTGGGTTTGTGGATTTGTGGAGTGGGGGAATGTGGTAGGTAGAGGTGTATCAGTCGACTGGTCAGCTGACTGGAAAAGGTGGGCCCCATTCTCTGGGGTAACATACTGGGATGAACGAGTAAGCACCATCTAAATTACAAAATAAAAGGACTTATTTAAAGTAAGCAATCATAGGCAAGAAAATCTAATTATAATAGCAAGCATGTGATGTATTTCCTATGTTGTAATCTTAGCATTCCTCTAAGTGTTCTAAGCGTCATTCCTAATGTTGTCTAATTACCTTAAGTTCCTAATTGCAGGCATGCTTGGTACAATAATGTAACCAAACAGTTTAGTCAGGACCTGCATGGGCCAAAAAACATGTCACGACCCGCTACCCAAATTGTTGGGCCAGACCGAGTCATGCCCAGCCTACGTTGAGATAAAACGTAGTAAGCTGTTCTAAAGACAACAGGATAGGACTAAATGTGCTAACAGTTCTATAAGTGAATAACAGTCATAAATGCTCCAAACACAAAAGTCGTCTCATATATAGAAATAAGTCCAAAGTACAAGTGATCTGAAATGTAAAACTGGATACATGTCCAGTTACAAAATATGTAGACTAATACATGACTACTCTCAAAAAGTCTAAAAATACAAAAGACAACTAGGCAAGGTTCCCGCAGGAACATCCTCGTAAAGCAGAGCCGGGTCCTCGGCAGTAACCCCATAATATGTGTCGCAGAGTAACTCCTCCTCAGTAAGGACACCTACAACGTTATCCTGTCATGACGGAAGCAAGTACTGAATCTAACAAACTAGCATATGAAACATAGAAATGAACATAGGAGAAAATAACTGGAAACATGGCATCACACAATCTATCATGGCAAGGACACATATGTCATAGAGACAGGTATATGTAATGTTTAAAACTGTAGCAGGTACGTGATCGTCAATAGGTGTAAAATACTATGGTACAAGTATATAAAATGTACTTTCGTACAAGTAAAACAAGCGATAGATGTACATACGTACAAATACAGCTAGTGCGCCTACGACAAGGTATACATAGAATATCAACCTTGCTCGGTACGTATGTACGAGTAAGGGGGCATGATCACGTACGCTACTAACAGTTTCTCTATAACCCATATTCTAATCATGTGAGAGATACATCAAGACTGTTCTAAGCATGGTAGTAACTGAAAGTACAACATGTAGAGATCTAACTTGCTACCCCAAGGATCAGTATTTAACATGGTGGGGTTTGCAGTTCATTTATGTGACAATATGTAAAGTTTGTAGAAAGTACTTGCCTCTAGCAAAGTAAAGCAAAACAAGCTGCGATAAAAGTGCTATGGATGTCCGGTAACTCGTCACTGTAGAAATAAATATAAACTTAGCTTTTACACTAAGCTAAAACACTAGGACAAATTGGTGCGACATGATTTGTGACTGGGCACCTAGCCAAAATGATGACTTTGGCATAGGAGACCAATGTGGGATGACACACTACTTAACTATCTCTCTAGGGTCTTTACACTAGTGGGGTGGGGTTCAACACGGCTAAAACTCAAAATAACACAAAAGCTACAAGTCGTAATTAATCAACAATAAATCAAATGATCATTGTGTTCTAACAATTTTAGAGATAGACAAAAAGCTTATTTTTACATAAAATAAAGTACCAAAATGATCTTTGCTAATTGTAGAAATTTATTATAATTTTTCTGGAATTTATTAACCAGTACAAGTATTATTAAAAATCAGTTTCCTAAGTATACAGAAAATGAGTTTTGGTTCCACAAGCCAAACTAGTGGCAAAACTGTAATTTAAATACTACAAAAAATTATACTAAATTAGCTAAAGTAACATAGTATAAATACTATTTTCCAGAATTTTAACAATATTTAAGTATTTTTAGAAATCCAAAAACAGCATTACACACTATTGAAATTAAATAATTAATTATCTGCGTATTTTGTCCATGTAATAATTTGAACCAAAGTTCAAATACAGGATCCAAGGCCATGAATCAAGTCCAATATGACTTGTACAGGTCTTGAATGTGTGAAAACACATTTGGGCCCAAAAACCCATGCTAGGCCTGGACACCAAATGGTTGCAGTAATTTAAATACACTAAAATACAATTTGGTAAAAAAATGCAAATAAATATTATTATTTTAATAAGGTAATTTATACAAAATGAATATATACCTATGCCAAAAGTAAATATATATATACATAAGAAAATACTATTATAAAGTTATATATATATAATAAATATATATATATATATACACAAGAAAATATATAATATATACATATGTGTAACATAATACATATATAATATATACAGCCCATAAAAAAGTACTAAAATGAAGTATATATATATATATATATTTTTTTTTTTTTAAGTTATTATAGATATATATAAATATTATATATATATATATTATATATATATATATATAATATATATAGATATATATATTATCTATATATACAACATCTATATAACATAATATATATATAATACACATATATATATATATATATATATATATTATATATATATATATATATATTATTCTATATACTATATATGATATATATGTTGTTATATCTATAGTATATCTATATATATTATATATAATATTATATATATATATATAATTATATATATTATATATACAAATAACATATAATATATATATAATATATATATTAAACAAAAAGAAAAGAAAAGAAAAAGAAGAAAAAAAGAAAAAAGAAACAGAAAAAGAAAGGGGGCTCGAACCGAGCTGCGCAGGGGGGGTTTAGTTAGGTCGGGCTGGCCAGGGGGTCAGCCCGTGGCTTGTGTTAGAGTTTAGGTTTTGTTTATTTTATTTAGGTATTAGGTTAATAACATAGTAGCCCGAAATACCACTCTGTGTCTGACAGTTGGGACACAGAGTCTGCGTGTCCGTGCTATGCACGACACGCACGAGCTTCGATTTACGTGTCCAAGTACTGGACTAAGGTTCCCGTGTCCTGGCGAGTCTCGCGCGTGAAAACGAGACACGCACGACACGATTTGAGTCATGTTACCTACGTGTCCGTCTTCGGGGGGGGGGGATTCGATCGTGCTGGACGGCGGCTGCGACAACGTCGCGGTGGCGCTCGGGTGGCGCTGGGCTCGGCTTGGTGCGGCGTGTCGAATGGTGGTGGTGGATGAGGGTGTTTGTCGCTGTGGGGGTGGCGTAGGGGATCGCCGGAGTTAGGGTTAGGGTTTGGCTCGTCGGGGAAGAAAGGGGGGTTGGGGTGGTCGTTTAGGGTTAGGGTTTCGTCTGGGGAAGGAATGGGGGTTTTATAGATGGGTTAGGGCGGTGCTAGGTCGGTCGGGGCAGCCGGAAATGGCGGGGGCTGCCCGCCGTCGGTCGTCGGCGACGTGGCTGGTCGTCGGGGGCAGTTAGGATTAGGATTAGCGTTTAGGTCCCTGTAGTTTAGGAATTTACGGATAGGTCCCCAAGTCACTAATGTGCAAATATAAATTTACACTCCACATTTAAAAACAATTTATTAATTACAAACTGATATATTAACAATTAAATAAATTGCATACTAATATAAAAATAATCCAAAAAATTGCAAAATGATATTAAAACATTTTAGAAAATTACAAATCAATATTTTTGTATTAAAAATTCATTTACAAATCATTTAAAAATTCTAGAAAATTCCTAAAAATCATAATAAATATTTTTAAGGCTGAAAATGACATTAATAATTAATTAACACTAATTTTATAATTTTGAAAATAGGGGCTTACACCGGGTCAAGCAAGCTCCAAAACCCCCTTTTCACTATTTACAAATTTGCCCCTCTATTGTTTTATTAGCTCTATACAAGTTTGCTTAGGGTTTGGGGGTTAAAAATGTAAATCTAAAGTTCTAATTAGGTCTAACCTAATCCATGGGGTCATGATTAATCCCTCTAACTTTTGATGGTAATATTGTGGGCCATGGCTAACTAGTGTGTGGGCCCGCTAAGGTCAAAACTACCCCGGGTCCCCGAAACAAGTCAAAATAAGTCGAAATGAGTTGAAATTCGAAACCGACTCAAATAACCCCAAAATAATACAATAAATAAATAAATAATTCCAAAAAAAATTTAAAGTGGAAAATTACCAAAATACCCATGTTCGTGAAAACTGGGGGTGACACGTAACATCCTGTGGCCGGCTAGGGATGGATGTAGTAAGTGTTTTAGTGAACAAGGTCCGGCTTCGGTCCAAGTGGGTTGGGCTTCTGCTATCCACAGTGATTCACTAGGGGGCTTTGACCACATGTGTTAACACTACTCCCCAAACCCCGAGTCAATGATTCAGTAAAGCAGTTGATATGATCCGAGAGGGATCCCGTGAGTCAAGTGTCAATACAGTAGTTCTACTATGCAATGAAATTAATTATTAATATAAAACACAAATTTGGGTAAGTATGAACTTGCCTCGGTGTTTCTGGTGCTGTAGGTGACGACATAAAAGTATTCGGGCTAAAGTCCGGGATCTGAACCTACATTAATGAAATGTAACTTAGTTTCCAATCTACCGTTGCTACAAACCTAATTACCATATTAATGACACTAACGTCTAGGCCCTAAGTCACTGATAGTTAAATAGGCAATATTAAATTATAAAAAATATTTTAGAGAGCTCCAAGTTAATAATATCCGAAAATTACGGGTTTTTGTTAATAAGGTAGTAAACCTATTATTTTTGTAAATAATACGAGAAATATTATACTTAAGCTTATTAGTAGATAATAAGCAATTTTTCGTAAACTAATATTATAATTAGAATTACTTATAAAATACTTGGAAATATTTTTTTAAAATTAAATAGTATTTTATTTACATAAACTCAACAAAATATTTAATAAATATTTTTATTTATTAATAAGCCATAAAATTATGGAAATCATTAATTTAGTAATAATCTAAGGTTTTTAGAAACATGCTCAAGACTCTTATTGGAATTTCATCTAAAACCTTATTTGATAAGATAAAAGCTTACTAAAATAATTTAACAATTTATTATGAAAATAATTTATATTAGTAATTAGTGAGAAAATTATTTAAATTATGTAAATAACTCAAAGATTTTCACGAAAAATATCTAACATTTATTATCAAAAATTCTTTTTGGTAGTAAAACTATTTTTGGAAGATAATTAATACTTTACCCCAAAATAGTAAATAAAAGAGTTTTAGCCTAAAATTACTATTTCCTATATTAAGAATAGGCTTTAATATACAACTATTTTTTTTGAAACTAATTTTTAGTATTTTATTAATCGTAAAATTAATGGCAACGATATTAATAATAATTAAATCAACATTATTCCTATGATATTTGTAATTAAACGTTTAGTAAACCATTACCTAAAAACTTACACGTTAATATAACACTTTATATAAATTACAACATACTCATGATTAATAATGATCTATCCATAAATTACAAGCATTTTATTACAAAACCTATGGTCTCAATTAGGAAAGTACAATCTATCTATCCTGGAATTGATAGAGCTTTATTCTGTCAATTTCGGTTGGAACAGGATTGGTTTTAGTATTATATAAAAATACACAGAAAGATCAGGCTTACCAAATAGTTGATGACGGAGTATCGAGGTGAGGCCTCGGACTTGGAACGCGGGTACGCGGAACAGAACGACGTACGCACACGGGACATATCCGGAACAGGAACGCGCGCGGGAGCTGCGCAGGCGGGGGAGCCGCGCACGGCGCTGTCGCGCGGCGGGAAGCCGCTAGACACGCGCAGGAAGGCCGGGGACGGCCGGGCGGCCGGCGGGAGAGCTGTTGGCGCGCGCGAAAAAGCCGGGGACGGCCGAGGCGGCACGTGGATCGTCGGGACGGGATCGGTTTCGGAAATGGATGAGCGTGGGAGGAGAAGGGGAAGAGTTTGTGTAGGTGGAAGGGTGAGATGTTCTGTGGAGAAGGAAGGGTTCTGAGTATTTGTTTCTCCACGTAAGGGCGTAGATCCGGAAGTGGGGGTCTCCACGCGGGGTAGCCGGGAGAACGGGATTCGTGGGTGGAATGGGTTAGTCTAACGGGTTAAATGAAATGTGTTTGGGTTCGGGTTGGTAGCTAATGGACCTAAGTCATTGGGCTAAGAGAATGGATTAATTTAATGCTAAAAGAAATAGCATGCAGACAACTACTATTAATCCAAAAGCGTTATAAAAAAACCGATATTAACATAATCCAAAGTTATGGGTTTTACATTTAGAAATGTCCTGCAACTAGCTATTCACTATATTTAGTCTTCATACATGAGAGCACAAGAGTTATTTACCTATCTGATGTGAGATTAAAACAAGGCATTCAACATCAAAGCATGAAAAACACACAACAAAAGAATGGGAAAAAAAATCGTATAAAATTAACCTTTGCCCGTTCAGAACACTAGGGGTGAGTATTCGGTTTATTCGGTTCCAACTGAACCGTATAACCGAAAATTAAATTGGACCGAAACTGAATAAGCAAAACCGAAACCGAATCGAATTGGTCAATAACCGAACCGAACTGAACCGAATTAAATCAGTTCGATAAAGAATGGGAAAAAAAATCGTATAAAATTAACCTTTGCCCGTTCAGAACACTAGGGGTGAGTATTCGATTTATTCGGTTCCAACCGAACCGTATAACCGAAAATCGAATTGGACCGAAACCGAATAAGCAAAACCGAAACCGAACCGAATTGGTCAATAACCGAACCGAACTGAACCGAATTAAATCGGTTCGATTTTCGGTCTCTTCGGTTTTTGGGTTTATTTGTATTTTTTTTGTTAATATATATATATATATATATATATATATATATATATATATATATATATATATATATATAAACTAAATTTTCTTATTTTTGACCGAAACCGAAATCCAAAACCGAAGCCGAAACCGAATAATTTTTTTTAGTATTTTCAAAACCGAATAATTTTTTTAATATTTTCAAAACCGAAACCGAACCGATTTTTTAAAACCGAACCGAATCTCTTATTCGGTTCGATTCGGTTCAATTTTTGGTTCGATTTTCGGTTCAAAACCGAATAATGCTCACCCCTACAGAACACAACATAGCCCTCTTACTCTCTCCAACTCATTCCATTCAATCTCCTAAAATTAGTAGCCAAGTTAGAATAGATTTTCAAATATAGCATATTCTCCCTGCCAAAGGAAGGCCAGCATTGCTCTCCGGAGTACTAATGCATGGCTCTCTGCCACCTTAAATTTCTTCCATCGATCAAACCTTCAATATAAACCTCTCCTTCTCTTCTTCCTTTCATTTCATTAGTTTTCTTGTCGAGGAAGAGGAGTTGATTTTTGTAGCCCTTTCCCTCTTCGTTCGATGACATTGTGTTCGTCGACGAAGTTGGGAGAGAAGAAAAAAAAGTAGGAAGAGATCATCATCTTAACTAAATTAAGGAAACCACAAAAAGAAAAAAGAAAAAAAGAGGGAGATGGTCGACGTGCCCAAATACAAGATGAGGTTCCCGCTACTGTCGTGCGAGGAGGAGGAGGAGCTGGACCAAGCCGCCGCGGCCGCCGCCGCCGCGGAGGAGGAGGAGCTGCCGAGCAAGAAGAGGACGCTCGTGAAGCAGCTTTCGATGAAGGATACGACGCTGGAGGCCAAGTGGGAGAAGCGGAAGCAGCAGATAATTAGCAGGCGAAGGAGGAGGAGGAAGGCGATGTCGCAGGGGGGCTGCGAGGAGGAGGTGCGCGAGGCCGCGGACGCCGCGGACGAGGAGGAGAGGAAGGCGAGGGCGAGGGTCAGGAGCCTGACCGACGAGGACCTCGAGGAGCTGAGGGGGTCTATCGAACTGGGGTTCGGGTTCAACGAGGAGGACGGAGGCCACAGCCTCCGCGACACGCTCCCCGCGCTCGACCTCTACTTCGCCGTCAACCGGCAGCTGTCCGACCCGAAGCTGCAGTACCCGCCGAGCCCCGTCGGGACCACGACCGCCACCTCCTCGTCCTCCAACCTCTGCAGCACCCCGAGCCCTAGGAGCCCGCGTGAAGACCACGATTCCTGGAAGATCTGCAGCCCCGGTGAGTCATGCATGTTACAGATATATTGCACGCATAGTTTGCTGTATCGGCCAATACCGATCCGATAATACTTACCGATACAGATATTGGAGGTCTCTTTTCCAATGAATTCGGCAAAGAAAATTGAACGAGAAAGACCAATAAGTAAAGTTGTAAGAGTACATAAAAGAAGAAAACTTATCGCATGTAAAACAATCGACTATTTAAATTTTCAAAACTACAAAGAAACAACACTAGAAGTACTTGAAATTATGTATACAATATATTTTCTAAAATGTTAACGATTTATTAATAATTATTTGCTTTTCAATACCAAAAAATACAATATTTTGACGATCGATACTGTGGATATCCCCGATACTCCTAGGAATTGTCCGATACCAATTGTGATACTGATACTGCGAACCTTGGTGCCACAGCACAACATGTACAACGTAGACACGGACATGACATATATCGTGGTCTGTCCTAGCGTATTTTGGAGTGTACATTTGCGGCTAATTTGCTACTGTTCGGATTTCTGGAATTTGCAATCGCAGGAGACAGACCCCAGGACGTGAAGGTCAGGCTGAGGCAGTGGGCGCAAATCGTCGCTTGCTCGGTCAGGCAGTGCAGGCAGTACTGCTAGGTGATTGCGTCGACTATCAAAGGAACGATCATGGCACGGGAGCGAACAAATGAACGAAAGAGCGACAGATTGAAAAGAGGAGAAAATTCATCGTTATTGTCTGTTTTGTTTGGCATATGATGTACATAACTAGCCATCTTATGGATCTTTGAAACTTGTTTTTCTTTCCCTTCCCACTTGATTTTCTTCCTCCCTCTCTCTCTCTTGTCTTTCTAGTGTCAGCAACATATTTGCAGTCAAAACACTAGCAAGTTAACATTACATTTTAGTGATTAGAATGATATGAAAGATTGATTGGGCATTCAATAAAATTTCTTTTCTTTTACATTTCTTCTCTTGCAGACTAATTAATATGGTCAACTACTTAATAATGATTTTGTCAAAACTTTTTTTTTTTGAAACAAAGGCTTTCATTCAAACAGTCAAATTACAGTGTGATATGTCCAGATCAACATAATCAGAAATACAAGTTGGTATGCTATCATGGACAGTAAGAGTATTCACAGAATTGAAAAGCAAAGCATGTGAAGCCAGGTGATGTACACAACTATTAGCAGATCTTCGAACAAATGAAAATGAAATATTATGTGAAGATTGTAGAAGTCGTCTTGCAGAGCAGATTGTGTGACGAGCTAACCATATGGCCGGAGCAAATTTGGATAAGATCGCTTCGATCAATGGCTTACAATCACCTTCAATAACAGTGTTGCGAAGAAATTTCCTTTCAACAAGTATGAGAGAGAGATGGACTCCCAAGGCCTCAGCTTCAATAGGTGATCCGCCATTTTGAGTCTTCGAAATCGCTCCTAGAAATCGACCCGATCCATCCCGTAATAGAGCTGCAGCTGCCATTTTCCCATCAAGGAATGCTCCATCAAAGTTGATCTTCAAATTGTTGTTCAGTGGTGGCTGCCAAGTTGAGTTTGAATAAGTCGTTACTGCAGAAGACTCCAGTGAAGATGCCTCCAGATTGTAGCCTTCATATGTATCTTGCAATGTAGTTGCTTCAGAAGTAATCCGGTTGATGTCGATCTTCATATTCTCGAAAACAAATTTGTTTCTTGCTTTCCAAATAGCCCACATGAGGTAGAGACATGATGTCAAAGGTTTCCGATCACCCTCTTTGAGTAGAGAAGTAAGGAAGGTGGAAATTGTCGAGTGGTGATGTAAAAGTCTCTTAAATGTAGAATTATAACACCAAGCTTGCCCTGTTATAGGACAATGCAAAAGAAGATGATCATTAGTTTCTTCACATACCTGACTAATGGACATATTGCATCAACATGGCTGATCCTTCGATGAATACTTGATTTGGTAGGCAAGGAATTAGTAAGAGATCTCCAAGCAAATAGAAGGACACGAGGGCAGATATGAGTGTTCGACCAAAGCTTCTTCCACTCAGTAAATGAGGATGGTGCAGAGAGATTGGGCATTCTATTAATAGATTCATGAATAACTCGATAGGCCGATTTTGTAGTAAGAATGCCATCCGTAGTGTGCTTCCAATATAGGGTATTAGACAAACCAGTATTTGATAATGGGATGTTCAATATAGCATCAGCTTCATGGGAAGGAAATAACAGAAGTATCATGTTAACATTCCAGGTGAATGTAGTTGTATGAATCAAACCATATTAACTGTAGTAACCTGCTCCTTTGCAAATGGATAACCTGATACCTGATACTCTGGCAGTCCAGGCACCCAAGGATCTCTCCAAATATTTATATTAAAGCCATCACCCACCGACCAAATGATGTTGCCATGTAGAAACTCTCTACTAATCAAGATACTAGACCATACACATGAAGCAGAGGATGATGGTACAACTGACCAAAAACATGTAGAATGCAGGTATTTACTCTCAAGAAGTTGAACCAAAAGTGATTGTTTATCCGTTAAGAACTGCCAAGTCAATTTCAGAATAAGAGCCAAATTTGAGATATGAGGATCACGAATGCCAAGTCCTCCCTTGTCACGACCCGCTCCCGAATAATCGGACACGAGTCGGACACGCCCTGTCACGATCCGCTACCCAAATTGTTGGACCGGGCCGAGTCATGTCCAGCCTACGCTTGAGACAAAATGTAGTGAGCTGTTCTAAAGATAACAAGATAAGGCTAAAAATGTGCTAACATTTCTATATGTAATAAAGAGTCATAATGTTCCAAACACAAAAGTCATCTCGTATAATAGTAAGTTCCAAGTACAAGTCCAAAATGTAAAGCTGGATACAGGTCCAGTCACAAAATACATAGTCTAGTATATGACTACTCTCAAAAGTCCAAAGTAAATAGACAACTAGACAAGTTTTCCTGCAGGTACATCCTCGTAAGATAAAGCCTGGTCCTCGACAGTAACTCCATAATATGAATCACAAAGAAACTCCTCCTCAGTAAGTATACCTACAACGTTATCCTGTCAGGACGGGAGCAAGTACTGATTCTAACAAACTAAATATACGAAACATGAACAGAAGTGTAATAAACTGGAATCATGACATATCATGGTTTAATTGGTTCTTTTTAGAAATGACAACATATATTTCTTTAAAAGATTAAAATCGTAGCATGTACGTGATCGGTCAATAGGTGAATAGGATGTACAGCGGTACATATCAAATTTTTTTGGCATGCACATACGTGCACGAACGGTATCGGTGTATATCCATACACAAACGCGATATCAGAACATACGGCAAAGTTACATATAGAATGTTACCGTGTGCGATAAATACATACGGAGAAGGGGGTCATGATCACATACACTACTAACAGTTTCTCCTTAATCCGTTATTTAAACATGTGAGAAATATGAAAACTGTCCTAAACATGGTAGAGACTAAAAAGCAATAGAACATGTGAAGATTTAACTTGCTACCCCAAAGATCAGCATTTAATATGGTTGGAAAATCACAGTTTATTGTTATAGTAGTATGTAAAGTTTGTAGAAGTACTTGCATTTAGCAAAGCAAAGCAGCGATAAAAATGCTATAGATGTCTGGTGACTCGTCACTGTAGAAATAACATATAAACTTAGTTTTTATACTAAGTTAAACACTAAGACACTAGTTGTGTGATACGACTTTCTGACTGGATACCTAGCCAAATGATGACTTTAGCATAGGAGACCAATGTGGGGTGACACAATACCCAAACTAACTTTCTAGGGTCTTTACACTAGTGCGGGGTGAGGTCCAATATGTCTATAACTCAAAACAACACAAAACATTGAAAGTCGTAATTATTTAATAAATAAATCAAACTGTACAGTGTGTTCCAACAATTTTTGAGATAGACAAAAAGCTCAATTTTACATAAAATAAAGTACCAAAATAATTTTTGTTAATTATAGAAATTTATACTAATTTTTCTGGAATTTATAAACCTTCATAAATATTTACTAAAAATCAGCAAACATATGTATCCTGAAAATGAGTTCTGTTTTCTTATTTTTATAAAATTATAAATACTTATTAAATGATGAAAAAATTATAATAAATTAGCTAAATTAACATAGTATTTAAATACAATTTTTCTCAAATTTTTACAGCAATTAAAATATATATAAAAATTTAAAAACAGCAAGTAACAATTTCTGGAAAATAATTAATTAATTATTTACTATTTTGTCCATGTATTCGAAATTGAACCGAAGTCCAGATACAAGACCCAGAGCCATGAATCAAGTCCAATATGACTTGTACAGACTTTGAATGTATTAGACATAATTGGGCCCAAAAACCCATGCTAGGCTTGGACATCAATTGGCCATGATTAATAAAATACAGGAATTTAAATATACATAATATATTTTAAAGTGGTAAAATATACATGTCACAAAATTATACAATAAAATAACTTGTGAAATTTTACATAATAATATTTTTTTACAAGGTAGAATTTGAAATACATATATAAATATACAACAACAATATTTATATATATATATATATATATATATATATATATATATATATATATATATATATAAGTATTAGATATAAAAAATATATATATATACAAATATAGTATATATACATATACATAACCGTATATATATAATAATACATATATACATAAATATACATGTATATATATATATATATATATACATATATATATATATATATATATATATTATATATATATATATATATATATATATATATATATATATATATATAATACATATATATATACATATATACATATAAATAATAAAATAAAACATAAACAAAACAAAAACAAAATAAAACAGGGAAGGGGGCTCGAACTCGGCCAGGGCAGGGGGTAGGGTTTTAGCGCGCTCGGGCTGGCCAGGGGGTCAACCCGAGTCAGTTGTTTAGGGAAGGGTTCGGGTTAGTTTTATGTTAGAATCCAGGTTAATGGGTTTTAACCCGATAGCCCAAACTTCGTGTCCTGACAGTTAGGAACATGAAGAACGGTCGAGTCCAAGTATCCGGGTCGTGCACGACATGCACGACTCGAGTTGGACATGTCCAGACTTACCACGAGGTTCGTCGAGACTCGGTGTCATCCTCATTTTCCGTATTTTGTATTATGCTCGTATTTGGATTTTGGCACGTATTTTATTATTCTCGACTTGCGGATTTTTGAATTCTTGTAGTTGGGTTTTAAACCATGGCTTGGTTTTATTTTGGAGATTGGTTTGGTTTGGTTTGTCATGATGGAACACCATAGCCTACACACCACCTCCATTACACCACAACACCCTCATTATAACCCACCTACTTTCTCTCTCCTCCATAATTTCTCCATTAATTTCTTCTTCTTCTTCTTCTTCTTCTTCTTCTTCCTCCACCAACACCTATAGGCAAGTGCATCTTGCCATTAAATAAGCACCTCTTTTTATTTGTTCATTAGCTAGATTAGGACATGGAGAACAACATTAGAACTTGGAATTTTGTGAATTGGAGTCTCCATTGTTCTAGACCTAGGTTTTAATTATTTTCGGATTTACATGGTTTTGATCTATTTTAGTTGGATTTTATGGGTTTTTGATGCTTCCATATGGAAGAGAATTCAATTTTACTCAAGTTAGAACCTTGAAAATCTAAATTTGGTTTTGATTTGACAAGGTTATGAAGAATTGAAGTTTTTGGGTTGGGTGTTCTTCCTCTCGGACAGAGGTAGGAGAAGAACATAGCCTTTCCCTCTTGTTGGCCACGCGGCTCCCGCGTACGGCCTCTGCGTAGAGCTCCTGCGTAGTGTTGCTTGCGTAGAACCCTTGCTTAGGGTCTTCTGCGTATTGCACCCTGCGTATTGCACCCTGCGTATTGTCCCCCTGCGTATTGCACCCTGCGTATTGCCCCCTGCGTATTGCACCCTGCGTATTGCACCCTGCGTATTGCACCCTGCGTATTGTCCCCCTGCGTATTGCACCCTGCGTATTGCCCCCTGCGTATTGCACCCTGCGTATTGCACCCTGCGTATTGCACCCTGCGTATTGCCCCCTGCGTATTGCACCCTGCGTATTGCACCATGCGTACTGCACCATGCGTATTGCACCCTGCGTATTGCACCCTGCGTACTGTGCATTGCGTATTGCTTGCGTAGTGTGCATTGCGTATTGCTTGCGTAGTGACTTGCGTAGCCCCTGCGTATGCTGGCCTGCGTACTGTGCATTGCGTAGTGACTTGCGTAGCCCCTGCGTATGCTGGCCTGCGTACTGTGCATTGCGTAGTGGCTTGCGTACTGTGCATTGCGTGTTGCTTGCGTACTGCTCCCCTTGCGCAATGTAACCCTTGCGCAAGACAACTCTTGCGCAGCCTTGTATGCGCAATCTATACCCTGCGTAGCCCAACCTTTGACCCCCTTGTGCTACCTACTTGTTTATGATGAATTTGTTATTTCTTGGTCTTGGCTCTTTTATAGTCCTATATATATTGGTATTGTATCAGGTATTTTACGCCCATTTCATATCCTTACGCCTTTTGTCATGAACTTGATTTTACTTATATACTTGGAATGACTATTGTACATGGCCTGGTATGACAAGGAACTTACATAACATGATAGTGACCCGTAATGGTGCACTCCTGACATGACCAACCTAACATGATAGTGGCCCGTCGTGGCGCACTCCTGACAAGTACCCTGACATGAATTATCTTGATAACTTGATAGTGGCCGTGGCGGCGCACTCTTAACTTGACTTGACTTGATAACTTTACTTGACTTGCCTTGACACCGTGGGTGTTCCTGCTTGCTTGCTTGTACAATCCACTTGC
This sequence comes from Iris pallida, assembly GCA_029216955.1. Classification (NCBI taxonomy): domain Eukaryota; kingdom Viridiplantae; phylum Streptophyta; class Magnoliopsida; order Asparagales; family Iridaceae; genus Iris; species Iris pallida. The sequence continues at coordinate 3,328,978 of JANAVB010012195.1, forward strand.
CTTGTCTTGCATCATGCCTAGGACGTGACTCCCTGGGTACCACGGCCAGGGACTCACACTAAAATTGGACTAGGTAATGAGTAGGCCAAATTAGAACATGGAGAATTTCCGGTCACAGGCAGTCTCGTTATCTGGAGGCTTTAATGGACTTGTAGCTTGCCGACGAGTAGAGCACATTTCCAGCACACTGTCATGTGTTGCACCCTCTAAGTCACCTAAGGGTACATTTGTCTCCCGGGCGATGTACCCACCTATAACTCTCAACCCGCGGAAGGATAACTGGATGGTCTGCAGGGCTTGGGACTGGGAGTTTCTCACTTGCATCTTGTTAGTAATTAGGCTTGTGATAACCCTAGTTAGTTAAAGTAGTAAGCCGTAGTACTTGCTTGGCCGATTGTGAATGAATGGTGTCCAGCTCTGTCTAAGTCTTCTCTAGCCCTTGTACCTGGAACTCTTGATCATGATTGTTTTACTTATCTCCAACGATAAATGGGTAGAGACAGTGAACTATTCAGGCGAAGGGGTACAATCCCGGTCCTTGTTTGGTTTAAGGATTGTAACCTGGCTCCCGGAATGGTTCCACGTCCTTAGTCGTTTATCGCTCTGTGTACTTTTACTATTTGTACCTTTCTTTTATTCTTTATGTTCTGATATGCTGGCTTTTGTTCTTATTTGTGGCCTCCTTTGTGGCACTTGTTCTTTCTGGGGTTGACCCAGCTGGTTTTGTATGGCCAGATTTCGGAGCGGCTCCCGAGGATCTACCAAGCTTCCAGCCCAATGGTGACAACTAGACGGAACCCGGGCCAAGAGTGGGTTTTCCTTTTTGTTTCACCCACTTATATGTAAATTTATTCTTTTGAGGCGTTTAGCCGACGAGCACCTGTTAGCTCGATGCACATTTACTTACTGTCTGCCTACGGGCTGTAAACATGATTAACAAATCCTAGGGTTGATCATGTACGACTGAACTCTTGCTAGTCCTATCATTTTGTACGACTAGTTTCATGATCATCCAATATGTAATATTTGGGACGCCTTATATATATATATTTGATGCTCTAACATCTTGTAACTCTGTTAATTGCTTGAGATTGAGACAATAGGCTTGACCTTAAGAGACTGCTGGCTTGTAGTAAACCCTCACATCTAGACAGCCGTGACCGTATAGTTGAGATGTATTCTATTTCAATATACGTAGCTGGCTGTGTCCGCCCCCGCTCTCCAGTATTCTGGTTCTGGGGCGTGACACGGTTTAAGTGGTGGCCCATGCAGGTCTTGTCAATCAAGAAATGTGAGGGTTTACCGAATAGATGTCTCAATCAATATTCGCCCTTGATCTCTGCTCGTATCTTCAAATCCCTGAGATTCTTGACCTGATCACATGCTTGTATCATTGATCTGTCCTGGTCCTTTCCTTATTGTTCCCTATGTCGTCTTCTTCAGCGGCATTACTCCCGGACCTGCCAACCAGCCAGAGGAAGCTCGACAAGCACCCCAGCGCCAAGAAGATCAAGCTCAGCACTCTGGAGTAGCCTCTCGAGTTATGCTTCCCGGAGGCTCAGAACCTCTAGTTCAGGAAGCTCCGCCCGTTCAACCAGCTAGACAGGATGAGGGACCTTTGGTAGGGCTTATCAGAGAACTGCTTGCATCCCAAGATCGTCGAGGCGACGCCTTGCACCAGGAAGTTCATGATGCACTAAACCGAGGAGGTCCCCAAGGAAATCTGGCGGCCAACAGTTTCAAGCGCTTGAACCCTCCCTTCTTTGATGGCAGTGAAGATGCGATTGCCGCGGACGCTTGGCTTCAGGATACCGAGGTGGTTCTAGAAGCGGCTAGGACACCTGAAAATGAGAAGGTGGCGGTGGTACGCCTACAGTTGTTAGACTTGGCTCGCGATTGGTGGGCAGCTCAGGCCATGGGATTAGCGGCACCAGTCACTTGGGCGACGTTCAGAGAAAGATTCCAGACGAAGTACTTCGATGCGGTGGCACGGTACGACCTGCAGACCAGATTCACCAACTTGAAGCAAGGAGGCAGGACGGTCGATGGCTATGCGACCGAGTTTTCTAGACTGAGTAGGTTCGCCCCCACCTTGGTGGCAACCGAGTTCGATAGGGCTCAGCGGTTCCAGCAGGGACTGCATTTGGAGATATTATTGGCTGTGGAACAGTTCGAGCACCAGACGTTCGATGCAGTATTGAAAGCAGCAAGGAGGCATGAGTATACCTCCCGGAGAATTGTGGACAGGACCGGAGGCAGGAAACGGTCCCACAACCAGATGCACCAATCTTCAGCTCCAGCCCCGGCAGCTAGGGGATTAACCATTGGAACTCCGAGGCGGGTGGCCTCAGTGACGTCGGTTCAGCATTCGACCCCGACGTACCCGCAGCAGCAGAAGCAGAAGCAGTCTTCCGCGGTGGGATGTTCTCATTGCGGGAAGCCGGGCCATGTAGTGGCAGAGTGTCGTAGGGCACAGGGATTGTGCCTGGCTTGTGGAGGAGCAGACCACCAGATAGGGACCTGCCCGAATAGGGGAGGTCCATCATCATCCAACCTTTCTAGTTCTTCAGTGAGGGGACCAGCCCCAGTTCCAGTCCAGCAGCAGCAGCAGCAGTACTCTAGGCCATTGTTGCCTCAGGCCCAGGCCTTTCAACAGCAGAACCAGCAGCAGTTCACCCAGGCTCCAGCACAGAACCGACAGAGGGGTTTCCAGCAGAGGGGACCCGCAGCTAGAGGTCAGGCTATGATGATGACCATGGAAGAAGAAGTTGCACCAGGTGAGGTAGTGGCAGGTACTATTCTCGTCAACACCTTTCCAGCATCCGTATTATTTGATTCTGGTGCATCGCATTCATTCATGTCTGCACGATTCGCGACACGGATAGGGTTGGAGCCCGAGTCATTATCAGTGAGGCTCAATATACTTACTGGTAATGGTCTTGTGGGAGTAGATCGAGTGTTCTCCTCGTGTCGGATCGTAGTTAGCGGTAGAGAATTCCCCGCTAGATTCATAGAATTCCCTATGGCGGACTATGATGTAGTCCTAGGCATGGATTGGTTGAGGAACCATTATGCTAGGATAGACTGCCATGTTGGCAGAGTTGTCTTTAGTATTCCCGGAGAGCCAGAGCTTTCATTTTCCAGAGGCACAGTAGAGCCATCTCCCCCAGTATTGCGGATGGCAGTAGCAGCAGTGCAGTTGCCCCGAATAGTTGAAGAGTTTCCAGATGTCTTCCCAGAGGAACTTCCAGGGATGCCACCAGAGCGGGAGATCGAGTTCACCATCGACTTGATCCCCGGGACAGCACCAGTATCAGAGCGAGTCTACAGAATGGCGCCTTCAGAGTTGGAGATTTTGTACAAAATGATTGAAGAACTTAGAACCAAGGGATTTATTCGTGCTAGTGGATCGCCTTGGGGAGCCCCGATGCTTCTTGTGAAAAAGAAGGATGGTACGTCCAGGCTATGTGTGGATTATCGTACCTTGAACTCAGTGACAATTAAGAACAGATACCCTCTTCCAAGGATAGATGACTTGTTTGATCAACTCAAGGGGGCTTCAGTTTTCTCGAAGATAGACTTGCGGTCAGGATACCACCAGATCAGAGTCAGAGAGCAGGACATCCCGAAGACGGCGTTCAGATCTAGGTACGGGCATTGGGAGTTTCTAGTTATGCCCTTTGGAGCGACCAATGCGCCGGCAGTGTTCATGGACCTCATGAACCGTATTTTCATGCCTTACTTGGATCAGTTTGTGATAGTGTTCCTTGATGACATCCTGGTCTACAGCAAGTGTGAAGCAGAGCACGAGCAGCATCTCAGAGTTGTCCTCCAGATTCTCAGAGAGCACCAGTTGTACGCCAAGTTCAGTAAATACGAGTTCTGGCTCGATCGCATTTCTTACTTGGGTCACATCATTACCAGAGGAGGAGTGGAAGTTGATCCCCAGAAGATTGTGGCTATCGAGGCATGGCCAGTACCCAGCTCAGTGGCAGAAGTTCGCAGCTTTCTTGGGTTGGCCGGCTACTACCGGCGGTTCGTCTCAGATTTTGCAAGGATTTCAGCGCCGATGATCCAGTTGACCCGCAAGGATGTGCCGTTCGTTTGGACAGCAGAATGTCAGGAATCGTTTGAGAAGTTGAAGCGAGGTTTGATAACGGCTCCCATTCTCACACTTCCAGATGGGACCGGGGGATTCACAGTTTATTGTGACACTTCAGGCAGAGGATTGGGATGTGTTTTGATGCAGCATGGGAAGGTAATTGCTTATGCGTCACGTCAACTCCGTGATCATGAGAAGAATTACCCGACCCACGACTTGGAGCTAGCAGCAGTAGTATTTGCACTTAAATTGTGGAGGCACTACTTGTACGGAGACAGAGTGGAGATATTTACTGATCACAAGAGCCTGAAGTATGTTTTCACCCAGAAGGATCTTAATATGCGGCAGAGAAGATGGCTCGAGCTACTTGTGGACTATGATGTGGACTTGCAGTATCACCCAGGGAAGGCCAACGTGGTAGCAGATGCATTGAGCAGGAGAGCCGGAGTCTACCTCCTAACAGCGCAACCAGAGCTATTGTCAGATCTTCAGAAGATGGGAATTGAAGTGATTCTTCCTTCCAATGTGGCCTTGATGGCCAGCCTACAGATTCAGTCCACCATAGTTGAGAGGATCCGGACAGCACAGTTAACAGATTCCAAGATTCAGCGGCTCAGAGCAGAGTGCGAGGCAGGGAGAAGGCCAGAGTTATGTATTCATGAAGATGGTACACTTCGACACGGCACGCGTCTTTGTGTACCCAGTGGAGATATCAGACAGGAAGTCATGGCAGAGGCTCACAGTTCGCAGTACTCCATTCACCCAGGCGGCACGAAGATGTACAGAGATATTCGTCAGCACTTTTGGTGGAATGGTATGAAGAGGGAGATAGCCCGGTATGTCTCTCGATGTTTGGTTTGCCAACAAGTCAAGGCTGAACATCAGAGGCCAGCTGGACTTCTTCAACCTTTACCGATCCCAGAATGGAAATGGGAGCACATTACTATGGATTTCGTGACTGGATTACCCAGGTCTCCGGCAGGCAGAGATGCTGTTTGGGTCATTGTAGACAGGCTTACCAAGGTGGCACACTTTCTTCCATTTAGAGTTGGACAGTCAACGGCACAGCTAGCAGAGATGTATCTCAGGCAGATTGTCAGACTTCACGGAGTGCCAGTCAGCATAGTATCAGACAGGGATACGAGATTCACATCGCACTTCTGGCGCAGTCTTCATCAAAGTTTGGGGACTCGTCTCAAGTTCAGCTCAGCGTATCATCCGCAGACAGATGGGCAGTCAGAGCGTACTATACAAACTCTTGAGGATATGTTGCGGTCATGTACCCTTGACTTCGGTGGTTCGTGGGAGGATCACCTGCACCTGGTGGAATTCTCGTACAACAATAGTTTCCAGGCCAGTATCCAGATGGCACCCTTTGAGGCTCTGTATGGCAGGAAATGCAGATCTCCGTTAGCATGGGACGATGTCGGAGAGAGGCAGATGCTTGGTCCAGAACTGATTTCTCAGACGGTTGAAGTGGTCAGGAAAGCCAGAGATCACCTCCGAGTTGCTCAGGATCGCCAGCGCCATTGGGCCGATGCTCATCGGCGTCCCTTAGAATTTGCCGTCGGCGACCATGTATTCCTTAGGATCTCGCCTACCCGCGGCGTCATTCGTTTTGGCGTACGGGGAAAGCTTAGTCCTAGGTATATAGGGCCGTTCGATATTCTAGAGCGAGTAGGTGATGTGTCCTATCGTCTCGCTCTTCCGCCGTCGCTAAGTGAGGTACATGATGTATTCCATGTATCCCAATTAAGACGGTACATCCCGGACCCGAGTCATATCCTAGATCATTCGGAATTGGTTGTTGGTACCAACCTTTCGTATGAGGAGAGGCCCGTGTCTATATTGGACCGGAGGGAAAAGACGCTCAAGAACAAGACTATTAACTTAGTCCGTGTTGCTTGGGGTCATCACTCTCTAGGTGAGTCAACATGGGAGCGTGAGGACGACATCCGATCGCGATATCCCTACCTGTTTGACTCGTGAGGTATAATGTCTTTCTTATACCTTACGCTTTCCCTTCCTTGCTTGCATTGTATGATTGTATGATTGAACTGCTTAGTGTAGCTTGTCTGTGCTTAGTATAGCTTGTCGTGGCAATCTCTAGCTCCTTGATTTAATTCCGAGGACGGAATTCTTTGAAGGTGGGTAGAGTTGTCATCCTCATTTTCCGTATTTTGTATTATGCTCGTATTTGGATTTTGGCACGTATTTTATTATTCTCGACTTGCGGATTTTTGAATTCTTGTAGTTGGGTTTTAAACCATGGCTTGGTTTTATTTTGGAGATTGGTTTGGTTTGGTTTGTCATGATGGAACACCATAGCCTACACACCACCTTCATTACACCACAACACCCTCATTATAACCCACCTACTTTCTCTCTCCTCCATAATTTCTCCATTAATTTCTTCTTCTTCTTCTTCTTCTTCTTCTTCTTCTTCCTCCACCAACACCTATAGGCAAGTGCATCTTGCCATTAAATAAGCACCTCTTTTTATTTGTTCATTAGCTAGATTAGGACATGGAGAACAACATTAGAACTTGGAATTTTGTGAATTGGAGTCTCCATTGTTCTAGACCTAGGTTTTAATTATTTTCGGATTTACATGGTTTTGATCTATTTTAGTTGGATTTTATGGGTTTTTGATGCTTCCATATGGAAGAGAATTCAATTTTACTCAAGTTAGAACCTTGAAAATCTAAATTTGGTTTTGATTTGACAAGGTTATGAAGAATTGAAGTTTTTGGGTTGGGTGTTCTTCCTCTCGGACAGAGGTAGGAGAAGAACATAGCCTTTCCCTCTTGTTGGCCACGCGGCTCCCGCGTACGGCCTCTGCGTAGAGCTCCTGTGTAGTGTTGCTTGCGTAGAACCCTTGCTTAGGGTCTTCTGCGTATTGCACCCTGCGTATTGCACCCTGCGTATTGTCCCCCTGCGTATTGCACCCTGCGTATTGCCCCCTGCGTATTGCACCCTGCGTATTGCACCCTGCGTATTGCACCCTGCGTATTGTCCCCCTGCGTATTGCACCCTGCGTATTGCCCCCTGCGTATTGCACCCTGCGTATTGCACCCTGCGTATTGCCCCCTGCGTATTGCACCCTGCGTATTGCACCATGCGTACTGCACCATGCGTATTGCACCCTGCGTATTGCACCCTGCGTACTGTGCATTGCGTATTGCTTGCGTAGTGTGCATTGCGTATTGCTTGCGTAGTGACTTGCGTAGCCCCTGCGTATGCTGGCCTGCGTACTGTGCATTGCGTAGTGACTTGCGTAGCCCCTGCGTATGCTGGCCTGCGTACTGTGCATTGCGTAGTGGCTTGCGTACTGTACATTGCGTGTTGCTTGCGTACTGCTCCCCTTGCGCAATGTAACCCTTGCGCAAGACAACTCTTGCGCAGCCTTGTATGCGCAATCTATACCCTGCATAGCCCAACCTTTGACCCCCTTGTGCTACCTACTTGTTTATGATGAATTTGTTATTTCTTGGTCTTGGCTCTTTTATAGTCCTATATATATTGGTATTGTATCAGGTATTTTACGCCCATTTCATATCCTTACGCCTTTTGTCATGAACTTGATTTTACTTATATACTTGGAATGACTATTGTACATGGCCTGGTATGACAAGGAACTTACATAACATGATAGTGACCCGTAATGGTGCACTCCTGACATGACCAACCTGACATGATAGTGGCCCGTCCTGGCGCACTCCTGACAAGTACCCTGACATGAATTATCTTGATAACTTGATAGTGGCCGTGGCGGCGCACTCTTAACTTGACTTGACTTGATAACTTTACTTGACTTGCCTTGACACCGTGGGTGTTCCTGCTTGCTTGCTTGTACAATCCACTTGCCTTGTCTTGCATCATGCCTAGGACGTGACTCCCTGGGTACCACGGCCAGGGACTCACACTAAAATTGGACTAGGTAATGAGTAGGCCAAATTAGAACATGGAGAATTCCCGGTCACAGGCAGTCTCGTTATCTGGAGGCTTTAATGGACTTGTAGCTTGCCGACGAGTAGAGCACATTTCCAGCACACTGTCATGTGTTGCACCCTCTAAGTCACCTAAGGGTACATTTGTCTCCCGGGCGATGTACCCACCTATAACTCTCAACCCGCGGAAGGATAACTGGATGGTCTGCAGGGCTTGGGACTGGGAGTTTCTCACTTGCATCTTGTTAGTAATTAGGCTTGTGATAACCCTAGTTAGTTAAAGTAGTAAGCCGTAGTACTTGCTTGGCCGATTGTGAATGAATGGTGTCCAGCTCTGTCTAAGTCTTCTCTAGCCCTTGTACCTGGAACTCTTGATCATGATTGTTTTACTTATCTCCAACGATAAATGGGTAGAGACAGTGAACTATTCAGGCGAAGGGGTACAATCCCGGTCCTTGTTTGGTTTAAGGATTGTAACCTGGCTCCCGGAATGGTTCCACGTCCTTAGTCGTTTATCGCTCTGTGTACTTTTACTATTTGTACCTTTCTTTTATTCTTTATGTTCTGATATGCTGGCTTTTGTTCTTATTTGTGGCCTCCTTTGTGGCACTTGCTCTTTCTGGGGTTGACCCAGCTGGTTTTGTATGGCCAGATTTCGGAGCGGCTTCCGAGGATCTACCAAGCTTCCAGCCCAATGGTGACAACTAGACGGAACCCGGGCCAAGAGTGGGTTTTCCTTTTTGTTTCACCCACTTATATGTAAATTTATTCTTTTGAGGCGTTTAGCCGACGAGCACCTGTTAGCTCGATGCACATTTACTTACTGTCTGCCTACGGGCTGTAAACATGATTAACAAATCCTAGGGTTGATCATGTACGACTGAACTCTTGCTAGTCCTATCATTTTGTACGACTAGTTTCATGATCATCCAATATGTAATATTTGGGACGTCTTATATATATATATTTGATGCTCTAACATCTTGTAACTCTGTTAATTGCTTGAGATTGAGACAATAGGCTTGACCTTAAGAGACTGCTGGCTTGTAGTAAACCCTCACATCTAGACAGCCGTGACCGTATAGTTGAGATGTATTCTATTTCAATATACGTAGCTGGCTGTGTCCGCCCCCGCTCTCCAGTATTCTGGTTCTGGGGCGTGACACTCGGCGAGTCACATAGGTGAGTACGAGACACAACAGGACACAAAAGGCTAAAAGACACGTACGTGTCCAAGTCGAGCGGGCTGTTGATGCTGCGATAGGGCGGAGGAAGCGTCGGCGTCGCGGCGCTGGGGTGGCGCTGCACTCGCCTTGACGTGGTGAACTGGATGGCGGTGGTTGTAGGCGGTGAAGGTGGCCGTAGAGGTGGCGTTAGGGTATCGTTGGAGTTAGGGTTTCGGTGGGGTCTCGTCGGGGAAGAAGGGACTGTTGTGGTCGAAAATTAGACTAGGGTTAGGTTTAGTCTGAGGGGGTATTTATAGGGAGGAGGAGGTCTGTTTTAGGGCTGGGGCTGGCCGGATTGTCGGGGCGGTGGTCAAGGGGGTCGTCGGTCGTCGGGGGTAGCTGGCCAGAGAACGTGGGGGCGGGGGGGGGGGGGGGGGAGGGGGGGGGATGGTGGTTTTGCAGCAAGGTCCCCCAAATTTAGGGTTTTGCATAAATGCCCTAAACCTATCAGTTTGCAAATATCATTTGCATACTGTAACTAAAACAATTATTAAATTGCATACTGATATAATAACAATTAAAACTATTACAAAGTGATATTAAAACAATTCAAATAATTACAACATGATATATTTTGACTTAAAAATTATTTAAAAATCATTTAAAAATTCTAGAAAAATTCCTAATAATCATATTAATTCATTTTAAATATATAAAAGCTATTTAAATTTATAAAAATATTTTTTTGAAATTTAGGGGCTTATAAATCTTTCCTCCTTGAAAATTTCGTCCTCGAAATTCACAAGGATAGAAGACTCTACAAACATTCTAACATAGCAAGCAATGCAAACAAATGACTAAGGCTATATTAAGACTAACCTCTAGGGTATCAAGCGGGAACGGGTGGTTCCCTCGCAGCTGTTGGGTCGAACAAGTAAGGATATCTCTCCCTCATGTCCAACTCCCTCTCCCAAGTAGATTCACCCGGAGGGTGACGGCTCCAAGCTACTCGTACTAAGGGTATGACTTTTTTCCTCAGCCTCTTCTCGCTCATGTCCAATATCTCCACTGGTTGCTCAGTAACTGCAAGGCTCGGTCCGATCTCCAACTCTAAATGATCTAGCACATGGCTGGGATCCGGAACATATCTCCTTAGCTGAGACACATGAAAGACATCGTCAACTCCTGCTAGGTTGGGTGGAAGTGCAACCATGTAAGCTACCTCTCCGATCCTGCCAAGTATCTCGAACGGCCCGATGTATCTGGGGCTCAACTTGCCTCCTCGTCCGAACCGGATCGTCCCTCTAGTAGGTGATATCTTCACTAGCACCATATCTCCGTCAGCGAACTCCATCGGTCTGCGACTAGCATCGGTCCAGTGTTTCTGCCTGTCCTGAGCGACTCTGAGCATGTCTCTGATCATTCCGACCTTCTCTGCTGCATCCGTGTTCATCTCTGGCCCAAGCATAACTCTGTCCCCAACATCATCCCAAAAGAGCGGTGTACGGCATCGTCGTCCATATAGTGCCTCGAAAGGAGACATACCGATGCTGGCTTGGTAGCTGTTGTTGTATAAAAATTCTACCAAGTGCAGATGGCTCTTCCATGATCCGCCAAAGTCTACCACACAGGTCCTCAACATGTCCTCTAGCGTATGTATCGTCCTTTCGGACTTCCTATCTGCCTGCGGGTGGTACGTCGTACTGAACTTAAGCCGACTGCCCAACTCTTCCTGCAAGCTCCTTCAGTAGTGGGACGTGAATCTGCTGTCTCGGTCCGACACGATGCTCACTGGTACTCCGTGCAAGCGAACTATCTGATGCATGTATAGCTCCGTCAACTTCTCGGTAGAAAGCCCCACCTTGAAGGATATGAAGTGCGCACACTTTGTCAGCCTGTCCACGATGACCCAAATGGCATCCTTCCTTCCTTGGGAACGAGGAAGCCCTGAGATAAAGTCCATCATAATGTGTTCCTACTTCCACTCGGGAATGGGTAACGGCTGTAATAGACCAGCTGGCCTCTGGCGCTCTGTCTTGACCTGCTGGCAAACTAGGCATCTCGAAATAAAATGTGATACATCTCTCTTCTTTCCGTGCCACCAAAGATGTTCTCGCAAGTCATGGTACATCTTTTTGGCACCAGGATGAATAGAATATCTCGATCGGTGAGCCTCCTGCAAGACTGTCTCTATAAGCTCTCCCTTCGGCGTGCACAACCGGCTGCCATGCCTCAAGGATCCATCCTCTGCTACATTGAAGTCATCCAGCAATCCAGCTAAAGCCTGGGCTCGAAGTCTGTGAAGGCTCTCATCTGTATACTGTGCCTCCTTGATCTGCTCTATCAATCCTGACTAAATGTCAAGCGCCATCATCTGTATCACTGATCCTGGCCGAACTATCTCGATACCGAGCTTCTCCAGGTCTTTCTACAAATGTCGATCTATCATCAGATACCATGCCATCGGATGCCTGCTCAGCGCATCCGCCACCACATTTGCCTTCTCGGAGTGATACCGTAAATCGATATCGAAGTCCTTCATTAACTCCAACCATCATCTTTGCCTCATGTTCAGCTCTTTCTGCGTGAACACATACTTCAAGCTCTTATGGTCAGTAAAGATTTTCACACGCTCTCCGTATAAGTAATATTTTCATAACTTGAGTGCAAAGATCACCGTAGCTAACTCTAGGTCATGGATAGGATAGTTTCGCTCATGAGTCCGTAATTGCCTAGATGCATAAGCAATCACTTTTCCATGCTGCTGTAGGACACATCCTAGCCCCTTTCCCGAAGCATCGTTGTATATGGTGAAACCTCGAAATCCTGAAGGTAATGTCAGAACTGGAGTGGTCGTCAGCCTCCTCTTCAGCTCCTAAAATGCTGCCTGGCAGTCCTCTGACCAGATGTACTCTGCATCCTTTCGCGTCAGTTTCGTCATGGGTTCAGCTATCCTAGCAAAGTCCTGGACGAACTTCCTATAATAGCCGACTAAACCCAGAAAGCTCCAGATCTCTGAAACTGACGTCGGAGCCTTCTATGTCTCAACGACAGCAATCTTCCTGGGATCTACCGAGATTCCCTCTCCAGTAACTACATGACCGAGAAACTCTACTCGGTCTAAAAAGAACTCACACTTCGACAACTTGGCAAACAACCTCTCCTGCCCCAGAATCCCCAAACTATCCGCAAGTGCTCTGCGTGCTCCTTCGGCGTCTTCGAGTATATCAGGATGTCGTCGATAAATACTACGAAGAACTTGTCCAGATACTGGTGAAATGTCTTATTCATCAAGTTTATAAAGATAGCTGGTGCATTTGTGAGGCCAAATGGCATCACCAGAAACTCGTACTGCCCGTACTTCGTGTTGAACGTCGTCTTCTGGATGTCTGCAGCCCTGACTTTCACCTGGTGGTACCCAGATCTCAAATCTATCCTGGAAAACACCTTCGTCCCACTCAACTGGTCGAACAAATCATCTATCCTGGGCAGAGGATATTTGTTCTTAATAGTGATGGTATTCAACACCCGGTAGTCAATGCACAACCGAACTGTACCATCCTTCTTAGACACAAAGAGCACTGGTACTCCCCATGGAGAAGCACTAGATCGAATGAAACCCTTTTTCAATAGGTCATCAATCTGCTCCTTCATCTCTACGGCCTCCTTGGGGTTCACTCTATAGCAAGCCCGGGATACTGGTGATGAACCCGGTACTAAATCTATAGTGAACTCCACATCTTTGTCAGGCGGAAGTCCTGGAAGATCCTCTGGAAATACATCCATAAACTCTCTAATGATAGGGTGCGGTGGTGCTATCTCCCCAACTGTCGCACAACAGTTCGGCTCTAGGCTGATCTCCGGCCCTGTCCTCCTGACACTGAATGGTGTCGTGCCTGGTGTCAGCCCCTATTTTTCAAATTTGGTTTAATTAGTGTTAATTAGATGTTAATGACCTATTTAGCATTAAAATAATTTATTATAATTATTGAAAATTTTTCTAGAATTTTTAAATGATTTTAAATGAGTTTTAATTACAAAAAATGTAAGTTTGCAATTTTATAAAATATTTTAATTGAGTTTTGCAATTATTTAGATTGTTTAATTGCTGTTTGCAATTTCCCAAATGTTCTATGGAAATTTAATTTGCATATAAACAGAGCGGGAGGGGATTTGCAAATTCGTTTTTACATTAGTTAATGGGAGGGACCTAACTGTAATTTCCAAAAACCTAGGGGCCTTGTTGCAAAACCACCGTCACCCCCTCCCCCCCCACGTTCTCGGCCAGCTGCCCCGACGACCACCGACCTATCCCCCGCCTTTCCCGACCGACCCCAGCCCTAAAACCGACCTCCTTCCCCCTATAAATACCCCCCAGACGGAAACCCTAACCCTAGTCTAAATTCTGACCATAACAGCCCCTTCTTCCCCGACGAAACCCTAAACCTAATCCTAACTCCGACGACCACTAGTGCCGCCTCCATAGCTACCTTCACCACCATCAACCACCACCACCGAGTTTGCCGAGGCAAGGCGAGTGCAGCGCCGTGACCATGACGCCCCTAGCCGCCGGAAGCCCCTTCGATTTCGAACCCCAACGCTGGACACGAAGGTAACAGTCCTAAAATCGTGTCGTGCGTGTCCCAAACTCACATATGTGATTCGCCTGGACACGACGACTCTAGTGGTAAGTCTGGACACGTCCAACTTGAGCCGTACGTGTCGTGCATGACCCGGACACGAGACTCGTGTATCCTCGTGTCCTTAACTTTTAGGACACAAGGACTAAGAGTTAACGGGTTACTAGGCTGCTATCGGGTTAAAACCTATTAACCTAAAAATCTAACTTAAAACTAACCCGAACCCTTCCCTAAACAACTGACTCGGGCTAACCCCCTGGCCAGCCCGAGCGCGCTAAAACCCGACCCCCCTTGGCCGAGTTCGAGTCCCCCGTTCCCTGTTTTGTTTTGTTTTTTTTATATATATATGTATATATGTATTTATGTATATGTATATATGTATATGTATTTATGTATATATATTATTATATATATTTTATATTTAATATTTTATTATATATGTATATATGTATTTTTTTTATATATGTATTTATATATATATATATATGTACATATGTATATGTATATATATATATATATATATATATATATATATATATATATATATATATATATATATATATATATATATATATATATATATATATATATAGCAGTATATATATAATAATATATATATATATATATATTATATATATACTGATATATATATATATATATATATATATATATATATAAATATATATATATTATATATATACTGCTATATATATATATATATATATATATATATATATATATATATATATATATATATATGTATATTTATTATATGTATATATATCCATTATATGTATATTTATTATATGTATATTTATTATATGTATATATACTCTCCGGGTGAATCTACTTGGGAGAGGGAGTAGGACATGAGGGAGAGATATCCTTACTTGTTCGACCCAACAGCTGCGAGGGAACCACCCGTTCCCGCTTGATACCTTAGAGGTTAGTTTTGATAGTAGCCTTAGTCATTTGTTGCATTGCTTGTTATATTAGAATGATTGTAGAGTTTTCTATCCTTGTGAATTTCGAGAACGAAATTTTTCAAGGAGGGAAGACTTGTCGGCCCCTGTTTTTCAAATTTGGTTTAATTAGTGTTAATTAGATATTAATGACCTATTTAGCTTTAAAATGATTTATTATAATTATCGGGAATTTTTTTAGAATTTTTAAATAATTTTAAATGAGTTTTAATTACAAAAAATATAAGTTTGTAATTTTACAAAATGTTTTAATTGAGTTTTACAATTATTTAGATTATTTAATTGATGTTTGCAATTTTCTAAATATTCTATGCAAATTTAATTTGCATATAAACAGAACGGGAGGGGATTTACAAATTCGTTTTTGCATTAGTTAATGGGAGGGACCTAACTGTAATTTCCAAAAACCTAGGGGCCTTGTTGCAAAACCATCGTCAACCCCCCCCCCCCTCCCCCCACGTTCTCGGCCAGCTGCCCCGACGACCACCGACCTATCCTCCGCCTTTCCCGACCGACCCCAGCCCGAAAACCGACCTCCTTTCCCCTATAAATACCCCCCAGACCGAAACCCTAACCCTAGTCTAAATTCCGACCATAACAGCCCCTTCTTCCCAGACGAAACACTAACCCTAATCCTAACTCCGACGACCACCCTAGCGCCGCCTCCACAGCTACCTTCACCACCATCAACCACCACCACCGAGTTCGCCGAGGTAAGGCGAGTGCAGCGCCACCCCAGCGCCGCGACCACGATGCCCCTAGCCGCCGAAAGCCCCTTCGATTTCAAACCCCAACGTCGGACACGAAGGTAACAGTCCTAAAATCGTGTCATGCGTGTCCCAAACTCACATATGTGATTCGCCTGGACACGACGACTATAGTGGTAAGTCTGGACACGTCCAACTCGAGCCGTGCGTGTCGTGCATGACCCGGACACGAGACTCGTGTATCGTCGTGTCCTTAACTGTCAGGACACAAGGACTAAGAGTTAATGGGTTACTAGGCTACTATCGGGTTAAAATCCATTAACCTAAAAATCTAACTTAAAACTAACCCGAACCCTTCCCTGAACAACTGACTCGGGCTGACCCCCTGGCCAGTCCGAGCGCGCTAAAACTCGAACCCCCTTGGCCGAGTTCGAGCCCCCCTTCCCTGTTTTGTTTTGTTTTGTTTTTTATATATATGTATATATGTATTTATATATATGTATATATGTATATGTATTTATGTATATACATATTCTATATTTAGTATTTTATTATATATGTATATATGTATTTATATATATATATATATATATATATGTCCATATGTATATGTATTTATGTATATATATATATATTATTATATATATACTGCTATATATATATATAAATATATATATATATATATAGATATATATATATATATATATATATATATATATATATATATATATATATATATATATACAGTATTTGTATATATATATATTATATTAGTATTATTATATATATATGTATATTTATTATATGTATATATATCCATTATATATATATATATATATATATATATATATATATATATATATATATATATATATATATATATATATATATATATAAATATATATATATATATATTTATATGTATATATATAAATATTGTTGTTATATATTTATGTATGTATTTCAAATTCTACTTTGTACAAAATATTATTATGTAAAATTTCACAAGTTATTTTATTGTATATTTTGTGACTAGTATATTTTACCACTTTAAAATATATTATTTATATTTAAATTCCTGTAATTTTATTGATTATGGCCAATTGATGTCTAAGCCTAGACCCAATTGTGTCTAATACATTCAGAATCTGTACAAGTCGTATTGGACTTGATTCATGGCTCTGGATCCTGTATCTGGACTTCGGTTCAAATTCGAATACATGAACAAAATAGTAAATAATTAATTAATTATTTTCCAAAAATTGTTACTTGTTGTTCTTGAATTTTTATATATATTTTAAGCGCTGCAAAAATCTGGAAAAAATTGTATTTAAATACTATGTTAATTTATCTAATTTACTACAATTTTTCTAGCATTTAATAAGTACTTTTTGTATTTTATAAAAATGGAAAAAACAGAACTCATTTTAAGGATACATATATTTGCTGATTTTTAATAAATATTTATGAAGGTTTATAAATTCCAGAAAAATTAGTATAAGTTTCAATAATTAACAAGGATCATTCTGGTTCTTTACTTTATGTAAAATTAAGCTTTTTGTCTATCTCAAAAATTGTTGGAACAGAGTGTACAGTTTGATTTATTTATTGAATAATTACGACTTTCAATGTTTCGTGTTGTTTTGAGTTATAGACGTATTGGACCTCACCCCACACTAGTGTAAAGGCCCTAGAAAGTTAGTTAGAGTATTGTGTCATCTCACATTGGTCTCCTATGTTAAAGTCATCATTTGGCTAGGTGTCCAGTCAGAAAGTCGTATCACACAACTAGTGTCTTAGTGTTTAACTTAGTATAAAAACTAAGTTTATGTTTTATTTCTACAGTGATGAGTCACCAGACATCTATAGCATTTTTATTGCTGCTTTGCTTTGCTAAAGGCAAGTACCTCTATAAACTTTACATACTGCTATAACAATAAACTGTGATTTTCCAACCATGTTAAATGCTGATCCTTGGGGTAGCAAGTTAAAACTTCACATGTTGTATTACTTTCAGTTTCTACCATGCTTAGGACAGTTTTATATCTTTCACATGTTTAAATATCGGGTTAAGGGGAAACTGTTAGTAGTATACGTGATCATGACCCCCTTCTCCGTATATATTTACCGCGCATGGTAACATTTTATATGTAACTTTGCCGTATGTTCTGATCTCACATTTGTGTATGGATATACACCGATGCCGTTCGTACACGTATGTGCATGCTAAAAAAACTTGATATGTACCGATGTACATCCTATCTACCTATTGACCGATCACCTATATGCTACGGTTTTAAACTTTTAAAATATATGTTGCCATTTCTAAAAAGAACCAATTAAACCATGATATGCCATGATTCTAGTTTATTACACTTCTGTTCATGTTTCGTATATTTAGTTTGTTAGAATCAGTACTTGCTCCCGTCCTGACAGGATAACGTTGTAGGTATTCTTACTTAGGAGGAGTTGCTCTGTGATTCATATTATGGAGTTACTGTCGAGGACCAGGCTTTATCTTACGAGGATGTACCTGTGGGGAAACTCGTCTAGTTGTCCATTTACTTTGGACTTTTGAGAGTTGTCATGTATTAGACTATGTATTTTGTGACTGGACCTGTATCCAGCATTACATTTTGGACTTGTACTTGGGACATACTTATATATGAGATAAATTTTGTGTTTGGAACATTTATGAGTCTTTATTACATATAGAACTTGTTTGCCATTAAAATTGTTTTGATTGAAATCTTAATACAAACAGAACAGTGATACAATATAGGACTTAGATGTAGTCCTAGGAGTACACTTTTGTTTAAGCTGGGTCCTTAGTGCCAGTGGAGCGAGTGGTAATGCGTTGACTCCGTTGACCGGCTGATGGCGGTTATCGGTTCTCTGAAGGTGTTGATTGCTCTGGGTGCTGGAGCTTGCTGAAAGGAGGAAGACGTTGAGTGTCTAGGACTGCCTCTCTGGTGATTCTCTGTTGTGGATTCTTTTTGAGTCTTGTCTGTTCTGAGTCTCTGTGTGTGTGTGTGAAGGAGATGACCCTTCTATTTATAGTTTTGCAGGCTGGCTGCTCATGCGCGCATGCAGGATGCGCCGGTGTGGGGATGCCACGTGGAGGTTGCTGATGGAGGCGCACGGATGCTGCGCCCTGATCGAGGGGGAGAACTCTTCATACTGCTGTTGTGAGCCGGCACGTAGCAGAGAGAAGATCTTTCTGTTGCTGGAATCTTGGACGAGTTGAGTCAAAGGACACGTGTCATCGACTCATAGTTCGAAGATCTCGGATTTGGTGGAGAGGAGTGATCTGGTGGGCTGCGCCTTGGATTGGGTGCAGGAGGAGGCTGCGGCTCATAACCTTTAGGAGTTACAAACCATTTGGGGCGCATGGCTTTTGAGGCGCATGCAGGCGACTTTCCTTCTGTCTTTCGGGATCAGAGAGCAGTCTGAGGCGCATGGCTTTTGAGGCACATATTGATTTGGACGCATGGCCGTAGAGGCGCATGCTGATGGTGGAGTGGCCACGTAGCAGTAGCCGTCGAAACAAAGTCATGATGATGCTGTCGTTGCCGACGCTTCGTTTTCTGAATAAAGTTGTCAACTGTTCAGACTTTGGGAGGCGTGCTGCCAACTCTGTCAGTTCAGCATTTAATGTTGGTGACGTTCGATGGACAGCTGAGTGGGCGCGTCGGTTGGCGTTCCACTCGGTATGGAGATGTGTGGGGGCGCACCTTCTGTAATACGCCGAGTATTGTAAGGCGCGTCTGTGTGATGCGCCTGATGCCGAAGGGCAC
This sequence comes from Iris pallida, assembly GCA_029216955.1. Lineage (NCBI taxonomy): Eukaryota > Viridiplantae > Streptophyta > Magnoliopsida > Asparagales > Iridaceae > Iris > Iris pallida. The sequence goes on from JANAVB010012195.1 coordinate 3,348,323, forward strand.
GTCCGTGTGATGCGCTGTCTGGCTGGCGCATCGGATATGTCTTTTAATGATGCGGCTGTCTCGCTCTTCGAGTGCCATAAATAGCCGTTTGGCTGAATTCGAGGCATCCGGTTCATCCATTTAATGTAAATTCATTGCACGAAATTCGGAGGGTCATCCACTTGGCGCGTGGGTTTGATCTGCCCGGCCTATAAATAGTGGCATGGAGAGAAGATTTGCTTCTCATTCCCTCACGTACTTCCAACATGAACTTGAACATGCGGGTGCATTCTGTTGACGAAGTGCTCCCGAGGGTGAAGATGAGACGCTGTGTTGTCTTCGATGCACTTGAAGGTGACTGTTACATCCAAAAGACGGAGTCGAGGGCTTCCGAGGCAGGCGGAAGGTGCCTGTTGCATCCAAAGATAGGGATGCTCGGGCCTTGTCCCCGTTATTCCGGAAGAGCCGTAGATCGGAATGGCGGTGCTAGGCTTTAGCCACGGTTTCGATCACGGTCTTCCTTCGGCTTTGGAGGCTCTTTCGAAGCCTCCCCTGGCCACAGCATTTGCGGTGCTCTTCTCTTCCTTGGTTCCAGCCAGAGGGTTAAATACTTTGCTTGGCAAAGCACTTATCAGGTGAGCCTGGCTGGAAGAGCGGCACATAACTGGGCTCTGCTCGGCCAGGTGAGCCTGGCTGGAAGAATTTGGCTGAAGGGATGCACATAACTGAGCTGGATGCACATGACTGAGCTGCTGAAGATATGGTAGGATGCGCCTGGTTGGAGGCGCATGATGTCTGCTGCGCCTGATGACAGCGCATGGTGACTGGCAGCGCATGATGACTGCTGCGCCTAACTGGAGGCGCATGGTGGCCGTTGGCTGTAGACTTAGGATCTTTCCTTTGTAGAAATTCTCCTTTGTACAACCTTTTCTAGACATGTAATAGACTTTTATATATAAATAAAAAGTCCTTCTTCAAATGTCTATACTTATTGACTTTGCTGTGAAGTTCTTCGTCTGAGTTCTGGCGCATGTAGTGTCTGGCGCATGGGCTTTCTGTTTGTGAAATTCCATGCTTCTACAAGACCCCCTTCAAAGTTTTCAAAACTTTTGAATAAGTTTTGGAATACTTTAAATAAGAAGCATGGAGGTCAGGGCGCATAATTTCTGGGCGCATGCCTGTTCGGGCGCATGCTCTTCTCAGTTAATGATGATGGTGCCTCGGTAATCGAAAAGATTAATGATGATCTTTTGGTTTTATTTGCTGAAGAACCCGAGGCGACGGCTGAGATCATACGTCATCTGTTCACGCGTGCGACCAAGCCCTATAAATAGGTAAGAGTTGGAGAGAGAAAGGGTTCTTCTTCTCTGTGCCTCTGCTTCTTTAGAGTTTCTTCTTCAAAAACCCTAACTTCTCCTTCCTCGAGAGAATGCCTCCCAAGACTCCTCGCGGTGCTGCCGGCAAGGGAAAGGAGAAAGCGAAGGAGTCCGCGGAAGTTGCGGCGGCTGTCGTTTCTCGTCGGCCTGTCGAAGTTCGGCCGGAGGTGGTTGGTAAGTCTCATTGTCCGTACGCCAACGCACATAGGCCTTGAGTCTTTAATGATGTACCGCGGTCTTGCCTGCCGACGCGCATGGGTTTAAACCCTGGTGATGCGCCGAGGCTATACTGCTGACGCGCATGGGTTCAAACCCTGAAGATGTGCCGAGGCTGCTGACGCGCATGGGTTCAAACCCTGAAGATGCGCCAAGGCTATACTGCTGACGCGCATGGGTTCAAACCCTGATGATGCGCCGCCGTTTTCTCCTTTAGACACATTTGTGTGTTCTCTTCTGACTTTTTCTGATCTTTTACTAGTGTCGATGGCAATCCCGCTTTTGAGTGAAGTTTTCTTGGAGGCTGCCTTCAACCAAATAGGAGTAGAGCATAACGAGGAAGTGATAAACCCTGCTCAAGATGCTCTTATGCTGGATCAGCCTCCTGAGAGAATGACCCTAATCCGTGAACAGCAGTATTGGTTCCTCAAACGGATGATGGAGCGTGGAGTTATTAAACCCTCCACATCTGATAAAGTGACCTTCCTGAAGCCTGAGTTCCTGTTTGGAGACCGTCTCACTTCTACTGACTCGTCAGTACTGAAGGTCAAGGAGGACTGGTTCTTTACTGCGAATGGAGTGCATATGACTGTTAAGCAACTTGAACGTCAGTGGCCTTTGACGTCCTTCTGTCGCCTTGTTTCCCAGAGGAGAATGTCTTGGGAGCTTACCCCTTCTCAGGGGGGAGCGGTGACTGGTGTCATCCAAATTGATTCTACTTCCGACCAAAGGGATGTTTTGACCGTTGTACGGTCTGGGTCTTCTTACACTTGGCGGACTTTACGTCCTGGGAGCCTCTACAGTGATGTACCCATTGATACGTTTGCTTATAGTGCTTCGACTTTTACACATCGTATGTTTTTGATGGAACGTTCCTACCCGACAGGAGAGTTTCGGGTGGAGGGTTGGTGCCATTACGTCTCCAAATGGGATAAACTGACGCTCTGGATCTTGTCGCGGTTTCGGACTGAGCTCCGAGAGATCGGGTTGACTGCCGCGATCCGTGCTACCCAGGCGGGTGTTGACCTAAATAGGCACATGTTCCTCGCACTCCTGGAGATGTTTGATATCCATACCGGGACCTTCTTTACTCCGATAGGAGAATTAGGGCTCGCACTTCATGAGATGTATGAGGTGTCTAAACTCCCTTGGGGGTCGGAACCCTATGAAGAGTACTTTCCAACCAATGAGGAATTTCAAGTCCTGGGGGACAGGGCTGAGGAGATGACGGCCGTCTTCAAGGAAGTGGCGAGTCATCATTACTATATGCAGAGGCGGGATAGGAACGGATGCAGCCTCATGTGACCGCTTGGAGAGATTATGTCTTTAAACAAGACAAGGAGGATCCCTCACAATTTTCTACTCCACCGGCGCTCTTTCGTAGCGAAGTGTTGTCCGAAATGAGCAGGTTAGGGGAGAAAAATCCCCGAGGGAATGAGGACCAGCAGTCAGATGCACGCTCCTACAGCTGCTTCTGGCATCTTGCTTATCGGATGTCACCCAAGGCGGTGTTGGCATCCTACCTGATGATATGGCTCCGGGATTGCGTATTCGCGGGCGGATCCGGTGCCGTAGAGAGGATGACCCGAAACTTAATCCTGCCAGCCGTGAAGCTGGTTTCGGCCGGCGTTGGCTCTTCTCCCTGCAATGGTATGTAACCTGCAGCGAGGTTTGAGAGAGTTTGCTGGAAATGTGATTCATGACAGAGGCCAAAACAATAACTTTCCGCGCGCTGAACTGCCGTTTCACTATTTGATGGGATGGCTGTTTTGCATCATCCCAGTGTGATGAGCCCAGGCTCGGAAGGAGATTATTGGCTGGAGATGCATTCCTTCGTCGTTTCCATCGGAGGAGCTGGTCGCATACGTGGTCCCGATTTGTAGAAGGTTTTATCCCGTCGTTCAGGGTTGGGAGCTCACCAAAGTTGGTCCCCATCTATTTAGGTTTTGAGGCCAACGAGATTTAAGACCTGGGCGAAGGTACCACCACTCTGCCTCAATGGGGATTCCGCTGGTTGCAAAGTATCCGGCCGTCCCATCTGGTGTACCGGAACAGGAATCAGTGCTACCTGGAACCATACTTGCCGAGCCGCTTTGCGCGGCAATTTGGTTATGCTCAGATGATGGGATACCCAGTAATACCCTGGGGTATGTTGGAAGTTTGTTGATGGTGCACGAGCTGGCATTACTATAATGCCGGATGTACCGGTGCTCGTTTTACGTTGCCCGTCCCCGATCCGCGGCCGCCCCTTCTTTACTCGGCCGCCAAATTTTACTGTGTTATGGCTGCCCGCCCTCCGGATATGACAGGGAGACCAGCCTATCGCAGGCACCCAGTTCGCAGCGACTGGGGATACGCCAGTGAAGGCCCGGCCGCATCGTCCGTCAGGGGTGGGTCAACGGAGTGCCCCCTCCGCATCGCAAGCAGAACCTTCTGGCGATCGATCGAAACGATGTGCAGATACAGGGCTGAATCTCTTGTGTTTAAGAAGCAGAAGAAGGCATCGTTACCGCGGTGTCATCGGATTCGGCGTCCGAAGAGGTAAGGACATCCTACTAATCTAATTTTGGTTCCGCCACTGACGAGGCCTGATCTTCTTTTGTAGGAGCCCTAAAAAGAACCTCGTACCCCAAAGTCGGGTGGGAGTAGGCGAGAAGAGATGGCGAGCTCGCCTGGAGTGCGTATCCCGCCGACAATGATGTCTCTCATGGAGGAAGATCCGGAGGATACTGTCATGGTGGGGTTCCAGTATCCCCAGTTATGTCAGGAGGGACCCTGAGGGTGCAACAGCTTCCGAGGTGACGAAGGCCACAGCGGAGGCTTCACATATCGAAGGTTTAGCAAGTGCGCAGCTTCTGTGATGAAGAGGAATGGAGTTCATCATCTTCCGATGACATCGCTCCGGAGCTGCAGGAGTCGTTGCGGAGGCACAGAAGCAGTGAGGATAGAGGAGAGGGTTGATTCCCTTCCTTGTCATGATGAGGGTCGGCTGAATCATTGCCAAATCCTTCCTTGGCTTCAACCATGGACATAGAGATGGCTACCGATCAGGTAGCGACAGATTTTATCCCTGTAGAGGGACTTGAGAAGAATGAGACCCTTCTGCCGGTCTTGTCCCCTGGGGCTGGCCAGGAGATAAATGTTGATCTCCCATTTTGCCGGGGGAGGTAGCTGATGCTGATAGAACGTCGGGGGTAGAAGAGGTGGCCGTTGACGTCGGTGATGTCTCCGGACTTGAGAAGGGTAAGGGTGTGGAACCCTCTGTTGCTCCTTCCCTTGGGGTCTATCACGACGCATGTGCCGGCTCTTTCTGTTCCTTCGGCTCCTCGGGCTAGCAGTCTGGCCCCTGTTGATGAAGAGCCTATTGCTGCCGAGGTTCAAACCTCTCAGATCGAGGTTGGCGGATCTTCCTCCGGTCCGCAAACTGTAGTAGCTCCTCCAACTCCTGCTATGACGCCGCAGGTGCTGGCGGATGCCGACGAGTATGTGAGTTCCTCGTCGAGGGATGTACAAAATACTGGAGAAAGGAGTAGCTTAGTGATGGATGGCAGGGAAGCTTTGCGACAGCAAAAGCTTTGGCAATGCCTTGTATCGAGCTGATCCGCATTCACCAAGGCCATGACCATATGGCCAAAATTCTGGAGGTTTCGGTGATTGAGCTGGACGAGCGGCTCGCGGAACTGCAGCGCATCCAACAAATGACCTCTCTGTCTTGATAGATGCAGAGATAGGGAAGTTGATTGCTGAAATCGAGGCTTCCCATCGAGCCGATGTGAGCAGTTGGAAGCGTGAAGTGGCTGGGACTGAGGCTGCGGCGGAGCAGTTGTCTCAATCTATGGAGAAGACGACGAGATCGGGCTTGCGGTGGACGCTAACATCGCAGAGGTTGATGCTCAGATGCGCCATCTTGAAGACCAGCGGGCCCAACTTCAACTAGAAGCTGATCGTGTCCTGGCTGAACATGTGGCATTCAAGCAGGAGGAAGCGACTCTTACTCAGCGGACCCTTGCTTTGGCTCAGCAGCGACGACCGCTTGATGAGAAGTATGAGAGTAAAACTTCTGAGCTGTCGGATTAATGCGTCAAGAAGTGAGCTGCGAGTCAGGCGACTGTGGAAACTCGCACTGCGACCAGACTCGAGTCAGAGAGCTTTCATCCCACCCTGGAGAGGATCGGGGACTGTAGTTTCTCTTCTTTTTATGTGTTTTTGCAACTCTTGCTGGGGAATAGCGTATTTCTGTACTCCCTTCTTTGAAATAAAGAAATACACTATCTCTTTTTTTTGTGTGTGTTCATTTTTGATCTATAACTTGATGATTTGTGGACCTATTCTTTTTGCGCACCTTGGTTTTTAGGTACAGATAATAAGTTTGAAGGAACCAACATGTTTGCTCAGAGGTAATGTGGACATGGCAATCATTAGGTTCAAATGATAGAATCTCCTACTCAGAGGTATTTATGGACATGGTAGGAAGATCCTGGGGGATACGCTGAACAACTCAGAGGTAATGTGGACATGGAAGTTCTACGTCTATGACGACAACAGGAGTTTTTGTACGGGATGTTTACTCAGAGGTAATGTGGACGTGGTAACATGAGGATAGCGTAAGCTCACGAAATGTAAGGTTCCGCTTTGTAGGATGTAGAGAGACAACTCAGAGGTAATGTGGACGTGTTATCTTTCTACGGAAGGATGCCACAGAACAGCTGGGTTCCAGAAGCGTTTGATTTTTGTGAAAAGAGGTTGTTTGGGGAATACATGTCTTGGAGGATGTCCAAGATAGTACTTCTTTAGGAACTTGCCGTTGATGGGCATCATGAACAAGTCCCCATTGGGTTTGGCGAGACGGTAAGCACCGTTTGAGTATCCGTCTCAATGATGAAGGGTCCTTCCCATTTGGGCTCGAACTTCCCTGGTGTCTTGTGAGTTAACACCATGGGCCTTCGACTGCTAAAACCAGGTCGCCAACTTGGAAAGTTCTTTGCTTGACCTTCTTGTTGAAAGCCTGTGATATACGGCTTGGTAAGTTCGATGCGTTGTTGAGCTAGGAACGCTTTCGTCAAGTGTCTCCAGTTCCCGCAGACACGACGTTGATTGTCTTCTTCTGTGAGATCGTTTGTGATTGCCACGCGGAGCGAAGTATCTGTATCCGAGGCAGTACTGCTTCGCTCCGTAGACCAGGGAGAATAGAGTGTTGCCTGTTGGGGTCCGTACCGTGTGCGGTAGGCCCAAAGACATTCGCCAAGCTTTTCATCCCAGTCGCGTTTGTTGGATACACGACCCTTTGAGCAGCCTAACGATGTCTTGTTGAATGCCTCAGCTAATCCGTTGCTGCCGGATTGTAGGCGGTTGAGGCCACGTTTTGAATGCGATTCTTGTCACGAACCTGCTGAAAAGTGGCTGATGAATTGGGGACCATTGTCATGAATGATTCGCCTGGGTATTCCGAAATGGTAAATGACATGGGTGTTTGATAAAGCGACCACCCTGGAGCTTTTTACTTCCGCTAGTGGGACTGCTTCCGCCTATTTGGAGAAGTAATCGGTGATGCCAGGATGAAACGATGTCCTCTTGATGAAGGAGGGGTGATTGGTCCTACAATGTCCATGCCCCAGGCTTCGAATGGCCAGAGGCGACTGTAGGATGTAGAGGTTCAGACGGTGTATGTATGAAGTCTGCATGAAGTTGGCATGCATGGCACTTCTTAGCATATTCTACTGCGTCGGCGGCCATGGTTGGCCAGTAGTAGCCCATACGTCGCAGTCGATCTTGTAACTTAGGACCGGGTTGATGAGCTCCACAAGTTCCGTCGTGAGCTTCTTGAAGAGCCTCGGTTGCTTCTTCGTTCAGGCATCGAAGGAGGAGCCCATCGAAGGAGCGTCGGTACAGCGTTTTAGTGGCTGTATCGTGAGTAGAATCGAAGAAGCGTCTCCTGACTGAGACGGCTTCCTTCGGATCTTCCGGAAGGATCCGTAACGGCGAAGTCGATGAACGGGAATCTCCAGTCTCGGACATTAACATCGGTGTTTGTCGCACGACGGCCATTTGCAACATAGGTTTTTTTTGGGACAAATTAAGTCTCGACCAATCGTGACATAGTGTTGAGTCCCAAGGGGCGCGGCCATGAGGCTGCGAGGCCAGCCAGAGCGTCAGCACCTCCAAGTTTTGTAGACGGGTACATTTCGATGAAGAACTAGTGAAGGTTGAAATGATGTTCAATGCAATTTCATGGTAAGGGATCAAATCTTCATGGCGAACCTCGTATGCCCCCGAATCTGGTTTACGACGAGTTTCGAGTCGCCGTAGGCTTCCAGATGATCCACCCCCAGCTGTTGTGCTAGCTGGAGTCCCTTGACAGCGTTGTACTCAGCAACGTTGTTGGAGCACGGCTTCGAAAGAGAGTACGCACGCTGGATGACCAGCTGATCGGGGGAGACTAAGACTACCTCCACTCCTGCGCTTGGCCTTTGGGGCCTTCTCGAAGCGCCGTCGAAGAATCCGCCAAACGGAGCTTCCTTCGTGACGTTGGATTCTTGGACCTCATCCGGGATATCTTTATAAGTTTGAGGATTCTGGATGGGGTGCGCAGCTAAAAAGTCAGCCAGAGCTTGACCCTTAACAGCTTTTTGCGCACAAACACCAGGTTGTACGGTGTTAGCAAGATCGCCCATGTAGCCAGCGGGAGTTCAATGATCCTGGCTTCGTCATGAGGACTCTGAGCGGATTGACTTGAATGACATGAATGTCTGACCCGAGCATAATGACGAGTCTTCTGGATGGCAAACACCAAAGCCAAGCACTCCTTTTCGACGGGGTTGTACCGTGTTCGGCCCCGATGAGTGTTCGACTGAGGTAGTAGATTGCTTGCTCGTAGCCTGTATCGCTGTTTGAGCCAACAGAGCGCCAAGAGAATAATCCATGGCACGGACGTAGAGGAGAAATGGTTTGCCGGTGACTGGCGCTACCAGGACTGGTGGGCTCGTCAAGTAGGCTTTGATGTCGTCGAAAGCCTTCTGGCACTCTTCTGCAGACATAAGAGACTCCCTTCTTCATGAGCTGATGAGGGTTGACATTTACCAAAAGGTTGCTATGAACCTCCGGATATATGCAGACGTCCCGTAGGCCTCGAAGTTCGAAGGTTCTTCGGAGGGTCCATGTTGAGGATGGCTTTGGTCTTCTCGGATCAACAGAATGCCTTTCGCTGTGATGACGAAGCCCAAGAATTTGCCGCTAGAAACCCCCAGAAAGGATTTAGCGGGGTTCATTTTGAGTTGATGCGCCCGCATGATATCGAGACCGTCTTCAGGTCCTGTAGTGATCTCTTTTGAGGCAGCTTTAACTGCGATGTCGTCAACATAGCATTCGACTGTCTTGCGAAGATGTTGACGGAAGATGGGCTCAGAGCTCGCTGGTGTTGCATCGGCATTCTTCAAGCCGAAGGGCATACTGTGTAGCAGAAAACACTTTCGGAGTCCTGAATGACGTATGTTTTGCGTCATCGGGGAACATCTTGATTTGATTGTAGCCTGAATACCCGTCTATGAAGGACATGCGTTCAAAGCCACATGTGTTGTCGATCATTACA